>PVJX010009214.1:0-34380 GCA_004027295.1 Dolichotis patagonum
CTCTCTATTTATTTCTCTATCTATCTAGTAAGGCAGGGGGCTAGGTAATATAAAGAACTTTGAGTATAAGGGTGATTAGATTATTATACGAATGAGCACATGGAAATTGCCCTTTGGCTTTAGTGATATCCTATTCTAGAGCAAAAGGAAGGAATTTACAGAGAAAAGAAATCAATGTCTACTCACATTAGCAGAGCTGTAAATAGAACCAGAATACAGCACCACCCACCTAGAAGATTATGCCAACTGCCAGTTCACCATGAAGGGAAGCCTATTGGCCTTGTTTACCCAGCTCTCCTACCCCGGGGTTCACATACAGGAACCCATATGTGTTCACTGTAGAAAACCATACCTCTTCTTCCAGCTTCACCACCTTGGCCTGTGCATTGCTCAGGGCCTGGTCTCGGATTTCAATGTGTCGTCTTTGGTCCTCGTTGGTAGAACGGGCAGTGGCCAGCTCTGCTTCCAGCTTCTCCTTTTCTCGTTGGCTTTCTTTATCTGTGAAGACACGAAGTATCAATACTTCTATCCAGGAGCTGGCTTAAAACCTTATGTGAGCAAAGCTGATATATCAGATCCATTACTTAACAGCCCACTGTTCTAGTACACAGCTAAAAGGACCATGATATCCAAGAGCTAGACTCTACCACTTTCTCTACTGCTAGTTTACTGTGTAAATTCTGAACAAGGGACTTAAAAACTTAATAGCTGTTGCACAGAAGCAATAAATCATAAATGTAAATTATCACAAAAAGCATAAAGTATTACACAAAAAAGTATACCACACACACAGACACACACACACACACACACACGCACATACATCAGAAGAAGAAGTACACTTGTCTCAATTTTATTACTTCAAAATTTTTTAGTATTGGCAAAAGAGTACTTAAACCTAGTGAATTTTTCCCATTGTTTCCCTATGACAATACATTAAATAGACCTAAAATGATATTTTATTAAATAGATAAAACCTCAGATTCCACCCTTGTACATTAACATTTGTGAGATCAAATCTAGTCAACAACATGAACTCTTGAGAGAAAGCCTAACAACATTATCCTTAACTTAACCCAGTTTGTCTCACAATCTGCTCCTTTTAGGAACTCTATGTCTTAAAGAGTGAGATAAAACTGGAAGGCAAGCTATGCTCTTTGGTATTGTGTCCTCTGCAGGAGAGACTGTTGGAAAAAACAGGGTAAAGTTAAAGGGAAAATACCAAGATCATAGGAATACATAGGAACTATTAGACTTGAAAAAAATCCAGTATTTAATATTCTTTTAATCTGCTGACTTCATAGAAAGAGGCTTAATATAAATCAGGCGTAGTGGTGCACACCTCTCATCCCAGCACTTGAGAGGTTGAGGCAGGAGGATTGCTGTGAATTTGAGGCCAGCCTGGACTATACAGTAGGTTTAAGGCTAGCCTGTACTACATAATACCCTGTTTCAAAAATGGCTTAATATAGTTTGAAAGTTTAGATTTTTAATAAAATAATCCAATATTTTTGTGTGCTTAAAATGTACATGTATATTTGTTACACACCTGCATATATACAGATACCTCTGTATATGTATAATATGCATGTGTGTATATATGTGTATGTGTCTATGATTTCAAAATGGAAGAGCTTAGTGGGAAGGTAATGGTCTTTCTGGCTTGGAATTTATAGAGCGCTCAGTTAAGCAGCACCTATACGATGAGGACTTGGACATAAACGATAGAGGAGGAAAACACAAGGATGAAACAGTAGTCAAATTTATAGTTATTAGGAGAATAAAGGAACACTGTCACAAATTAGTATCTGAATACTTTCATACAGATTTATAAGTCACCTCCAAATGGATTTTATACTTTGACATACTCTTAATGTAATCTTCCCTCTTACAGTGGCTTACTGGTACCTTGTTCCAGTAACCACAGCTGATCAGATCATTGATTATTACACTTGAAATGATTATCATTGAATCTCAATGATGTGATTCTCAATGATCATTAACCATTCCATTCCTAGGTCTTGGGTTTAGAAGTGTGTTTTTCACATTGGCCCTCCAAAGAAGTCAATGCTATTAGTTTAATTTTTAGTCATGTTCAGTGAAGAGAATCAGAGTAATATACATGAAAATTGAAATGCTTTATTCACTGAGGAGTCTCATCACACAGGATAAATAAAGATATTAGAACTGAGGGGTAGAAAGAGCCCCCAAACCAAAGAAAATTAAAATAACCCTGACCAAGTTTTTTGCAAAATTTTACTCAGATAAAATTGAACATCTGAGCTGGGCATGGTATTACATACTTGTAATCCCAGCTCTCAGGAGGCTAAGGAGGCTGATGCTAGTTCAAGTCCAGCCTGAGTTACACAGTGAGTTCAAAGCCAACCTGAGCTATATAGCAAGACCCTCTCTCAAAAAAAATTCTGAATACCTGTTTGAGATAGCATTTTTAGAACATATAATCTGCCAAAATTTGCACAAAGCGATGAGATGGTGTTTATCTTGGAAATGAAAAGTTGTTTTAATACATATCAGTCCTGAATCTGTTCTAAGTAACTTAAATAGGGGCCATGATTCTAGCCTCTGCCCT
This sequence comes from Dolichotis patagonum, assembly GCA_004027295.1. Taxonomy (NCBI): domain Eukaryota; kingdom Metazoa; phylum Chordata; class Mammalia; order Rodentia; family Caviidae; genus Dolichotis; species Dolichotis patagonum. The sequence continues at coordinate 2,591 of PVJX010009214.1, forward strand.
CCATTACTTTAACTCTGAGCACATCAGTACATCCAACTTCTATGTTTTGATTTCCCTTCTTTAAATAGAGAAAAAGAGAACATCTAGTTTCTCTTCTGTCCTCTAAAAACTTAGAAGTGACCACTTCATCCTAAACAAAAATTAAAACACTGAAGAAACTGAAAAAAATAATTACTCTACTTGATTCATAAAAGAAGTGAGATTATAGAGCAAATCTCTCTCCTCTAAACTGGAAGACAAGGATCAGAGATTTAGCTCAGTAGTACAGTGCTTGCCTAGAAAGCTGAGGTTCGGAATTCAGTCCTCAGCACCAATTTTTTTTTTTTAAAACAACAAAACAAACCTGCACAGACAGAACAGTAAGCCAGTTGTGGTGGAACAAGCCTATAATTCCGGCACTTGGGAGGCTGAAACAGGAGAATCACTGTGATTCCAAGTCTAGCATGAATTATTTAGTGAGACCCTGTCTCAAAAAGAAAACAAACAAAAAAAGACAGAACAATAGATATAAATAATCACAGTATACCAATTTAGAAACCCAAGAGTGGGAGTAAGAAATAGCACCAAATTATCCTCTCTGAGATTCACAATCCAGAAAGTGGAATATAACAACTTGAGGGGAAAAAAAGGAGATAGGTGGGTTCACTTGAGCCAGGAAGGATATAAAAGAAGAAATGGAGTCCACACAGGGAATGTAGAGATAGACCTAAATGCAGAAAAATGAGGTGGTAAACAGCACTTTCTCCCTGACTCCTAGGTTACTGCATGAGAAAGGATGCTCCAATATATAAAGGCATAGTGAAGTGGGATGACTCCAGAGGCCTCCACGGAGAAATGCACCAGCTGCAACAGCTGATGAACGACACCACTCCAAGCATCGCTTGGAGAGAGTGCTTAACCAGATGCCATTTAGGGAGAGGCCAACTGAAATGAGGATTTAGAACAGCCATGAGTTGGCTTCCTCTCAGGGTTCCCAGGGACTAGCTGAGGTACAACCATGGGAGACATCCAGGATTGGGGAGCCAATATCAGGCAAGCAAGAGACATCCAGAGTGTTTAAGGTTGAACAACTTCAGCCCTAATTCCACAACCATGAGCTGGATCACCAAGAGCTTCTGTAGAGTTTAAAGGACCAAGTCAGCACCCTGCAATAGTCCTACTACTGCTGGGGTCATCCAGCACAAATGTGGCCTTTCTCTGCCTCTTTTGTCTGCCGCTAATAGCAGAGACATGGCTTGAATTGGACACTACCATAGAAATGTAGAACTGAGAAGATAAACACAGGCTTCATTGAAGTCACAGAGAAATTTCTTTTTTTCTTTCTTTACTTTTTTTCCCTTGGTTATTTACTTTTATTTATTCATGAGTGTGAACATTGTTTTTAGATGTCTTTTGTTTTGTTCTGTTTTGTTTTGTTTCCTTCCTTTCTTCTTCATTAGTTTCTCAAAGCTTGGATAATCTTTCTTTTTCTTTCAGCCTCACTTCTAATCTCTCCTCTTTTATTTTCTTATTATTTATGGTGATCACATTTAAATTTTCTTCCCCGAGGATAAAAACACTACTAAGTTTTTATATACTTTATGTAACTTTCTGACTTGTTTTCAATTTTTTAATATAATCATAAATATTGTCACTACGTTTAAAGATGGCAAATTAACAGTTGTCACAGTTTGTGACTTTCTAGACTATGGTTAATTCTACTGTGATTACTGATTGTATGATTTTAGCCAAAGTGACAGAGTTATTGTAATCAGTATTTTTCCCTCATAAGCCACTACTGACATTGTTGCAGAATAACAAAAATATATCATAGTCCAAAGGAAATTATTTAGTGTTAGGCCACATAGGGAGTAACTTCTCATCCCAAAAAAACTGAAGAGGCAAAATCCTGGGAAAGACACAAAAGCCAAAATCCAACTACATAAAGAAGACATCTCTGTAAAGTAGTCATTTTGATGGAGATCTCAATACTTTAAAAAAAGCTACATACCATAAAATAATTTATGAACATGTATGCAGAAAAGAAATTTCAAAAAATAGAAAATGAGAAGACACGGAATCAGTATGCAACCCCAGACATCCAGCTTGCACAAGGTAAATTGAGGGGACACTGAGGTGGAAGAAATCAAAAGTTTCCTAGTTGAACTTTCTAAAATGGTAGCAGCAGAAGGAACAAAGCAGACAAAGGAGGCTGGAGAAAAACAATCAGGTATAATCTTATACATAATTAAAGTGATGACCATAATAAAGGTTATGATTGGTGAATCTAAAATAGATGCAGATAAAAAAGAGGAGTTAGCAGTAAAAACCATGAATGTCCAACATAGGAAAGAAATGGATTCCATGAAACAAATTCAAAGAGATGTTCAAGAGATTAAAAATTCTATTGAGCATACACAACAGAATCAACAAATGTGAGGAGAGCATATCAGACCTAGAGAACAGGTTTAGTTGCCATCAAATGAAAGACTTCTTAAAAATACCAAGGAACCATGAAAAATGAACAGAATAGCTGCTAGGTAATGCAAAGAATAACATAAGTTTGATTGGAATAATTGACGAAAAAAATCAGAAGACAGCACACCATAAAAAAGCTGTTCACAGAAGTCATGGTAGAAAACTTCCCAAGCATGGAAAAAGAATTTGACATACAGAGAAATGAGGCATACAAAACTCCAGTTAGCCATGATCAGAAAAAAAATGCACCAAAGTATATAACAGTCAAGAGTCCAGAAATTCAACACAACAACAGAATATTAAAAGCTGTTAGAGTGCTGCACAACTGGGTGTGGTGGCACACAACAGTAATACCAGCACTCTGGAGGCTGAGGTAGGAGGATCACTGTGAGTTCAAGGTCTGCCTAGGCTACAAAGTGAGCTCAAGGCCAGCCTGAACTGCATGGTGTGACACTGTCTCAAAAAAGATAATACATAAATAAATAAATGAATGAATAAAATATCTGTTAGAGAAAAGAAACAAATTACAAATAAAGGGAATCCCACCAGAATCACAGACTTCTCAACAAAAACACATAAGTCAAGAAGCACTGGGAGTATTTCAAGCCCTAAATGAAATCAACCTCCAACCCACATGGATATATCCCACAAAACAGGTTTTCAAAATTCATGCAGAAATAAGAACCTTCCGTGATGAAGAACACCTAAAGAAATTAATGACCACAAACCAGTACTCCAAAAATTTCTGAAGGATATTCTACAAAAACACAATAATTCCATGAATCCTAATGGAATGAATGCACCAGGCAACTCAAACAATTAAACAGAGGGGAAAGATAGGAAACAAGCAACAGGAAAATAATATAACAATGATAAGCCAAGGCATATCAGTTATCACAATTGATGTCATAGGCCTCAATTCAGTAAGCAAAAGAAACCAATTTGGCAGAATAGATCAAGAAAAAGCTACAATATCTTGCATGCAAGAAATACATTTAACTGAAAAACACAACCATACACTGAAAATCAAAGAATTGAAAACAGTACTCCATGTGACAGGACTCTGTAAAGAAAACACCAGTAACTATTCTATTTAGAGGCATAGTAGATTTTAAACAAAAAAACTAATCATAAGAGACAAAGAATAAGGTAGACATAGATAAAAATAAAGGATCATAAGAAATGATAGAAACCATGAATTCCTAACATAAGAAAGAAATGGAATTCATGAAAAAGATTCAAACAGATATTCAGGAAATTTAAAAGTTCATCAAAAGTTTATAAATGTGACTGAAGAAAATGAAGGTAGAATGCCAGACTCAGAAGACAGGATTACAGTTAGCAATCACAAAAAGGAATATCCATTAAATATAGCAAGGGACAATGAAAAACCAATCAAACAGTTGCAAGATGATACAAAGAAGAGCAATGTAAGATTAATCAGAGTCAATTGAAGAGGAAGAGTCAGCACAAATGACATAAAAAACCTGCTCACAGAAGTAATGGCACAAAAGTTTCCAAGTATGGGAAAATGATTAGAAACAAAGATAAGTGAGGCATACAAACTCCAATTATTCATGACCTAAATAAATCTACACCAAAGCATATAATAAGCAAGATTTCAGAAATTCACAAGAACAGAATATTAAAAATTTTTAGATTAAAAAAAACTCCTATAAAGGAAAGCCTATCAGAATCACAGCAGACCTCACACCAGAAACCCTTAAGTAAAGGAGAATATGGAGTTAAATATCTCATGTCCTCAAAGACAACAACTTCCAATCCAGTTTGATGTTCCCCTGCAAAACTATCTTTCAAAATCAACAGAGAAATAAGATACTGCCATGACAAAGAACTAATGAACACATTCATGAAAATAAGCCAGCCCTCAAAAATGTTGTGAAGGATATTTTAGAAACAGATAATAAGACAAAAATCCAAAAATGCCAATAGAAAGAATCCAACAGTCAAGGTAGGCAATTAAACAAAAGGGAAAGACAGGGAATCAACAACAGAAAAATAAAACAACAAAAATAAATCAAAACATGCCAGTAATAACTCTAAATGTGAATGGTCTCAATTCACGATTCAAAAGAAACAGACAGGTGAATGGATCAATAAACATGACCAAACAATATTCTGGATCAAAGAAACACATTTAACTCAAAAAGAAACGCACGATTGAAAAAGACAAAGAACATAAATCAATACTATATGCAACAAGACCCTAGAAAAAAGCAGGGGTAGCTAGTCTATTTGTAGACAAAGTGAACTTCAAGCCAAGACTGATCAAACGAGACAGAGAAGGCACTACATACTTATGAATGGAAAACTCCACCATGAAGTGATAATAACCATAAACACATATGCACCAAATACAGGTGCAGAAAAATATACATATAAGAAATATCAATGAACATGAAAAATCAATTAAGCAGTAATACAATTATAATGGGCACCTTGATACTCAATGTCACAAATAGATAAACTATACAATATATCAATAAGGAAATATCAGAATTGAACCAAACCTGTGAACGAATAAACTCAGTAGATGTCTACAGTGTTCCAATCACAACATCAGAATGCACATTCATTACAGCTGCATGTGGGATGTTCTCCAAAATAGACCACACACTAGCCCATAGAAAATGCTGAAGTAAAGGCAACAGAATTGAAATTATCCCATGAATATTACTGGACCAAAGTGTAGTGAAGTTGGAACCAATAGCAAAAGCAACAAACAAAAAACAACTCCATAAATACATGGAAATTAAACAACACCCTGCTGAACAGAAAAAAGCGTCACAGGTGAAATTCGAGAATAAGCTAAACACTATCCACAATGAAATGATGATGCTGATAAAACATAATGGAACTTATGGGGTAAAAAATAAAAGCAGTCCTAAGAAGTAAATTTATAGCAGTGAATTTTCATATCAGGAAAACAAAATGAGCTCAAATAAGTAATCTGATGTACAGATTCAAAATTCTACAAAAAGAACAAGTCAAGCCCAAAACTCATACAAGGGAGGAAATTACAAAGATCAAAGTAGAAATTAACATTATTCACACTAAGAAAAAAGTATCAAAATAATCAATGAATCAAAGAGTTGGCTCTTTGCAAGATTAAATAAAATTTATTAATACTTATCCAACCTTATCAAAACATGAAAGAAGAGACTCAGATTCATGTCATTAGAAAAAAAAGATGAAATCACAATAGATCTTGCATAGAAATCCAAACGATCATCAATAACTACTTCAGGAACCTTTATAATAATGAGATGGAAAACACCAAAGAAATGGACAGATACCTGGATACATATGAATTAGCAAAGTTGAATAAAGAAGATAAAAATTCCAAATAACCTAATGTCAGTCAATGGTATTGAAAATGTAATTAAAAAATTACCAATAAAGAAATGCCTAGGTCTTGATAGATTCACTGCTTATTCTACAAATTTACAGAAGATAAAATACTATAACTCTTCAAAGTCCTAAATAAAATTGAAAGGGAAGCAATACTCCCAAAGTCATTCCTGGAAGCATGTATTACTTTGATACCAAAACCACACAAAGATCCAAAAAATACAGAAAATTACAGGCCAATCTCTCTAATAAACATAAATGCAAAATTTCTCAATAGGTTACTGGTAAACAAAATGCAGCAAATCATCAAGATTATGTACCATGGCCAAGTAGGATTCATCTCAGGAATACAGGGATAGTTCAACACATGCAAATCAGTAAATGTTATAGCTCATATCAACAGAACCAAAGACAAAAAACTCATATGATCATCTCAATAGACACAGAAAAAGCATATGACAAACTCCAACTTCCATGCATGTCAAAACCCTACAGAAAAATTGGAATAGGTGGTCTTTATCTCAATCTGATAAAAGCCATCTATGACAAACCAAAAGCCAAAGTCATACTAAATGTACAAAAATTGAAAGCTTTTACTGTAAAAGGCACAAGACAAGAATGGTCCACTTTCACCATTCCTATTCCATATATTTCTGGAAACATTAGCCAGAGCAATTAGACAAGAGAAAGAAATAAAAGGGAGAAAAGAAGTTAAACTGTCATTATTTGCAGATGACATAAATGTGCCAAATAGCAAATCTCAAAAACTCCACCAAAAGATGTCTAGGTTTAATAACCAAATTAGGTTGCACTGCTCAACACAAAGTCAAAACTCAAAAATGAAAAGCAGAGCCAGGCACGCTTCCATGTACCTGTAATCCTAGTACACAGGAGGATAAGGCAGGAAGATGATTGTGAGTTCTAGACCAGCCTGGGCTACATAGCAACTTCAAGGCCAGCATAGACTACAAAATGTGTCTGTCTCAAAACAAAACAAATAATCAAAAGCACTCCTGTACACAAACAACAAACTCACAGAGAAAGAAATTAGGGAAACAATACCTTTCACAATAACATTGAGAAAAATGAGAGTTAGGAATCAATCTAACAAAAAAAGTAAAAGATCTCTACACTGCAAAATGCAGTACTCTAAAACAGGAGATCAAAAAGGATGTCAGAAAAATGAAAAGATATCCCTTGCTCTTGGGTAGGAAGAACCAACATGGTGAAAATGGTCTTACTGCCAAAATTGTTACACAGACTGAATGCAATCCCAATCAAAATACCATTAACATACCTCACAGCACTAGACAAAACAATCCTAAAATTCATCGGGAACCAGAAAACACAGTACCAAAAACAATCCTAGGCAACAAAGGCGAGACGGGGGAATAACAATTTCTGACATGAAATTATATGACAGAGCTACTATAATAAAAACAGCATAGTGTTTGGCATAAAAAAATCTGAGGAACAATGGAATAGATCAGAAGATGCAGAAACAAATCAGCCACCTTACCTTTGACAAAAGACATTCAATGGAAGAAAGATAAGCTCTTTAATAAATGGTGCTAGAAAAACTGGCTTTCCACATGCTGAAACTAAAACTAGACAATGATTATCACCATGCACTAAACTAAAATCAAAATGGATCAAAGATGTAAATATTAAAAAGAAACACTAAATCTGATGGAAAATGAGATAAGAAGAACACTTATGACATAGATTTAGGTAAACACTTTATGAACAAAATCATGACTGCATGGGATACATTACAAAGAATCAACAAATTGGATCTCATCTTATTTAAAAACTTTTGCACAGCAAAAGAAACCATCAACAGTGTGAAAAGGCAACACACACACAGATTGGGAAAACATTTTAGCCAGTTGTCCCTCATACAAAGTACTAATCTCTAGAACATATAAAGAATTTTAAAAAATAAGACCCCCCAAATTAAAGATCCTATCCAAAAATGGACATCTAAACTGAACAGACACTTCGTTGATGAATAGATAGAAACAACAGATAAATATATGAAAAAAAATGTTAACATCACCGAGCATTTGAAAGATGCAAATTAAAACAACACTGAGATTCTATCTCACTGCAGAAAGAATGGCTATGATCAATAAATCAACCAATAACAAACGCTGGTGAGATTGTGAGGATAAAGGAAACCTTCTCCTCTGTTGGTGAGAGTGTAGACTGGTGCTATCACTGAGGAAATCAGTAAACATTCATCGAAAATCTAAAAGTAGAGGTTCCATTTAACTCAGCTAATCTCTTTCTTGGTATTTTCCCTAAAAATTTAAAAGCATCATACCACATTAATACATATACACCCATGTTTATAACAGCACAGTTTGTAATAGCTAAATCTTGGAAACAACCCAGATGCTCATCAACAGGTGAACAGAAAAAGAATATGTGGGGTTTTTTATACAATGGAGTACTACTCTTCAATAAAGAAGGATAATCTTGAGAAAATTTTAGGTAAATGGATGTACCTAGAGACAAATAATTTTAAGTGAAATAAATCAGACACATATGTTTAAATATGATATTGTTTCTCTTGTGTTAGAAATTGAGAGCATAAATAAGGACAAAAACAGAAGATAGATATTGGGAAATAGTAAGGAAATGTTTGAAAGGGAAGGGGAACAACAGAGGGAGGCAGGAAGAAGGCAAGGAAGAACAAAAGGAAAAAAAAGAATAGCACAACAAAAATGGCAACAAAGCTTTTGTAAGTAAGGAGGAGATGAAGGGTGTTTGAAGGGAAAGGAGGGGAAAAACAGAAGAATCAATATATTATGTACAGGCACAAAGTCCCTATGATGAATGGTCATTCTGTATTTCAAAATAATACCAATAAAATTAATTTTAAAAACATAAATCTATGAGCAAAACTTTCAGTAGAACCGCTAATAGGGTAGGAAATTCTAAACTGTGATTGATGAATTTATAACTCCCAAAGTACCTCAGTCATAAGGGAATTTCCATGCTTTTTTGAGTTTTATCTACTGGAGCTAGTTCAATTTCACATAGTTAAGATCAGAGAAATATCTTCTTTTGTTATTAGCGGAAGGACAGGGAAAGTAACCATTTTAATGTATGCCAGTGCACTCTGTTCTTAACAAGGCTTACCTTCAAAGAAATCAGCTAACTAGAACTTAACCTACTGGATTTTTTTTCCAGATCATAACTAGCCTAGGGGAAGGGATATATTCAGCTCTAGCCTGGTCATGCTTTCCACATTAGAGAAGGAAATGCACACGTCTCACCCTCTCTGGCTATTCTGTATCACCTAAAAGTGGGGAGAAAACTTAGAGGTACTTGCAAAATCTGTAATTCATAGGTCCACTAATAATAGGACTACAAAACATTTCCCTCCCTGTCCCACACCTTACCTCCACATTGGAGAGGAGTACCAATGCCTACATGCCACAGTTCCTCTTACCACATTCATCATGTCAGACATTCAACCACAATAACAACAAAAAAATGACAAGACATGCTAAAAGGTAAAATACACAGTTTAAAAAGACGGAGACTGCCATCAGAATCAGATTCAGAATGCTGGTATTATCACAGGATGGATTTAAAACAACTATAACTTATATGTTAAAGGTTTTAATGAACAAGTAGACAGTCACCAAAAATAGATGAGTAATATTAAAAGATGAAAATTCTAGGAAAGAATAAAATCTGTTAGATATTAAAACACAGATAACAATACTATCTTATTTAACCACATATTATTTATTAAGAATCAAATGAGATAATGAATTTATATAAATGAAAAAAATCACAAAACATAATGAAACACCAAAGGAACTTACCTCATAAAGAAGATAATGATCATCATTACTGTAATTAATGACCAGAGGGAATCTCCTCCTTCAAAATATGCCTTTTATTGAGATGTGACATATTCTTTTTTTTTTTTTTGTACCAGAGTTTGAACTCATGATCTCATGCTTGCTGGGCAGGACTTATACCGCTACACTTAACCCCTGGTGACATATTCTTTTTACTAGTTTTTAGAATGAAAAGATTGAGACTCAAAAGACCTATAAATCTAGGATTTCATTATAGCTCCTGGGGACCAAGACATGTGGCGTGAGGTCCATGGCCTTCCTAGCTAGACAGACCTCACACCAGAAGCTCAAACGTGCAGCTCTGGCTTGGATTTGGAAGTCAAACACCTTTATTCTTGGGATTTTGAACTTTACGGCTCTAGGAGATACTTCCTTAAGGCAGCCTCACCCTACTTCTCCCTGTGACTTTACATATATTTCTTTGAATATATGAACTTTGGAAAGAAAAGTTTTTGTAAACTATCAAAGGATAACCATTCTCCAAACAAACAAACAAACAAACACAAAACCCCTCAATTTCCCTATCTCTCTTTTTAGATCAGTCAGGATGAGATTCTTGATCCCTGGGTAGGCAAGATGGATGCCTCCTTGTCAGCCTGAAGAAGTCATAAGAAGACAGACTTTGGACCCCCAGTATCCCCTAAGAATAAGGAATCAACTGGGCATAGTGTTGCATGTCTCCAATCTCAGCCTTCTGGGAAGCTGAGGCAGTACGAATCACAAATTTGAGTCCAGCCTGAGGTACTCAGTGACTTAGGAAAAGCTTATCTAAAATTAATAAAAAGATGGTTGGGGGTGTAGCTAGCTCAGCTCAAAGGTCTTGGGTTCAATACCCAATAGTGAAAAAAAAACAAAATAAGGAATCAAAATCTCAGGGGGACAAGGCCAGCCTGAACTACGCAGCAAGATCGAGCCTCAAATGAATGAATGATGAATGAATGAATAAGTCTATAAATTGAACCTGTGCTTTTCTTACCAGACTTCCTTCCATCTTCAAAGAAGCAGCACTAATAAGTAGGTAGTGTATCTCTAAACATCAAACACATACAAATAATTCACATTCTAACCTAGTGCACCAAACAGATGGCCAGTTAGACAGTAAAAATACACATCTTAGATTTCCCTCTTTTTTTGTACTGAGAATTGAACTCATGAGTTTAAGCTTGCCAGGCAAGCACTTGTGTCACTGAGCTAAATCCCCCGCCCAAGATTTTTCATCTTGAGAACACCCCAAAACCACAGAAAAACTCCCAGTCCCAGGCCATAATGCACCTGTCTCTTGAGGTGCTGTACCCTGTTCTGAGTGTGTAATTCTTTAATTCTGTCTAATAAACCCTTCACCTGTCTCTCACTGGTGCATCCTGTAATTCTTTTCTGTGATGTGAATCAGTGAACCTACATCCTATTCCATGGATGGGAAAGATGACATCGCCATCTCTTCTTGAGGGAACATTCTTGGACCCTGAACATTTGTTAAACACTTATCTATTACTTTACTAATTCAGTCTTCAAAGCAGTTATTCCAGGCAGGTATTACTTTCTACTTTATTTTGCTTAGGAGGAAACAGACTTGGCGGTCAGCACTAACTTGCACAAAGTTCCACAAATGGTGAATAAATGTAGAGTCTATACTTAAGCCCAACATATTCTATACCCTTTCTACTACACCTGTCTGCATTCTGAATTGAGTTGGTTTGGTCTTTGACCTAGTTGGAGCACACTCCCTATGGAAGCTTTCCAGAAGGGCTTTCTTTCCTCTTACCACAGTTCCAACCAACCAGGGCCCTGTTAATGTCTGAAGCAAAAAATGGGGGGAGGGTTTGCCAACAGTCATGTTCTTTTCCATACCTAGTTCTAGAGCTATTGCTGTTAATGTAGTTTGATCTGGTAAATTATATTTTATAATGTTAATGTAGTTTGATCTATTAAACTACATTTTATAAACCCATGGCAGAGCTCTGAGAATACCTGAAATACCTCTCTATACAGAAGAAAATACAAACTAACAGGTCTGGGGCATGAATCTATGTTTTGTTCTGGGAGGCTGCCACCCTGTTTCTGCCTCCAAGCAAGCTTCTAGGGTAACTGAGACACCACAAAAGCAACTTTACAAATCACCCTAGGCATTGATGACACCAGAAAAACAACATTCTTTGCTCTAAGATTATTGACAGAGAATCTAGAGGCTTTGGGAAGTAAAAGAGAAACAAAAATTAAGTTCTGAAACCAGAGCACAACAGAGCAACCTCAGCAGGGAGGGGACTATTATACATAAGGATCAAACAACCTTATAAAAGCTGACTGGATTCTGCATGGAATGACTTGAAAGAGTCATTGGGAAGGCCCAGCGAACATGGAAGAGACTGACAAGTCTCCACCAATCATGAAAGTGGGAACCACAAAGAGGAGGCTGGGAGTAGTGAATACCCAATCCAGGCATCTGCAGAAATAAGTGTACTTTGTTTGTTTCCTCCCCAACTCATTCTCCCTATGGATTCAATCTACTCTAAAAATTTTATTGCTGCTTTTATTATGTTAATTAGAAAGAAATCGACATTGCCTAGCTTGATAGCGTCTATTAGGGACAGATAAAAAAGAGGATTAATTCATTGTCACTGTCCTAGGAGTATCTCAACAGAGGAAACACCATTATGAGGAAGACACGTCTGCCCTGTCCCATACACTCATTAGTGCAAACCGTAACATTGCCTCCTCTGCCTAGATACCCTTGTCATTTGCCAGTATGGAATGAAATAATACAATACTAAGTGTTTAACTACAGAAGCCCCATATGCAGGTTAGTTATTCCAAACATTACTAACCACTCCTGTAGGTTCATACCGTCTCTATCAGACCCAGCACATGGAACCTTCTAAGAAAACCTTTTTTATATTAAGACCCTGTGTTCACTAAGGTTACTTCTTCAGCTAAGTATGCCAATAGTAGAGATTCCAAGGAAGTTCTCTAGTTGAATACAGAGGGAGTCATTTGATGTCACTAGATGTTGTGGCAAACAGCTTTCTTGGTTCAAATGAAAAAGAACTAAACACTTCCAATTTAATGCTTGCATAAGAAAAAGAAGCCCTTGATGATATTCACTCTGTTGTTGTTGTTCTAGAAAGCTACAGAGAACTTGAGAACATGTTCATATGCCCCACTCCCATTTACATTCATACCTGTTCATGAAGCTTTCAGACTTACTTTTTGCAAAGAGCTGAGAGATGGTCTTCCTGGTATCCTCTGACCCTTCATACTCCTTCTCCGCAAGTTGCTTATTGGCAGTCTCTAGACGCTCTGTGGAATTTGGAGACAATCAACTGAGCCCTAAAAACAAACTTCCAGGCACATACTGTTTGCTGTATGATAATGACTTTCAGCAAAAGAAGCCTGCATCTTCTTATTAAACAGGCATGGGTGACAAAAACACAGGTTTGCAAATGGGAATTCCAAAGACATATAGACCATGGCAGGGAAGAAGAGGGTAGGCAACTAAAACTTTCACTTCTCACTGCCAAAGTCTAAGTGGAGAATTCTAAATGTCAATTTACCCTTGAATTTATAAAGCTATAAACCATCAATCAGGAAAAAGTATATCATACTTACTATGAAGTCTTTAAAATCATGTGGTGTCAAAGCTAGAAACATCTAGTTGAGCTCCGATTTTACAGATAACTGAAACCCAAAGATAGAAAATAACATCCCCAAGATCAATTTGAAGGTGCTGATAGTTTAAAGTAGAAATATTTTTCAGCATCTTCAATATGATCAGGTGAAAGTAAAAATGAAAGAGGAAGTAAGCCCTAGAAATAATAGAGAGCATTACTATTTTAGGCTCCCACAATCCAAAAGACATGCTTCTAACAGATATGTAAAGGAAAAAGTCCACATCAGTTGTAAGGGTGAGTTGGAATCCCAGGAAGAATTCTGCCTCATAAACTGACTACAGGTTAGTCAGGTATGATCCCCAACTTAGATTAAATAAGCCTGAGACCACATATTATTTTTATCACACACACAAACATACACACACACATACACACACACACACACACACACACACACACACACACACACATATACACACATGCAAAAACAGCTGGTTATAGGCCCTAAAATTTACTGACTACACCAATGAGTTATACAAACTCGAAAAGCCTAATCGGATCTTCCTCAGCTCTCTCCCTGTCACCACTTTGTAGCTGCCTGAGAAATACAAAGATAAGTCAATTGGTCCCCTCACCTCTCAGATCCCTGTTGAAGTCATGCATCCTCCGAATCTCACCCTCCAGCTTGTTCCTCATGGCTTTTTCCAGGGCCTCCCTTTTTGAGGATGACTTTACTAGGTTCTCATATGCTTCTGAGACCCGCTGGATTTCTGTCTCCACCTTAACATAAAAAGGAAATATGGTGGTCATGGGAGAAGATTGATGAGGAAGATGGTCCGAAAAAGATACATACAAAACCTCAGTGATAGCTTCTCCCAGGGCTTACCCCCCAAGCAACCCTACCACTGTCAAAAAAGAAGTTTCAAGTAAGACTTTCCAAGTTCAGTTGTAGCTCAGTAAGTAACTCATGGTTTCATGAGATTTCTGTATAGACACATACACTTATACAATTTCTGCCTTCAGAGTTGGTAGTAAGACAAAATATACTTCCAAAAAGAAAATATGCTTTGGGTCTGGGGATTTAGCTCAGCAACATAAGTGCCTGCTTGGCAAGCGCAAGGTCGTGAGTTCAATCCCTGGTACCACAAAAAAATATATATGCTTCATAAATAGGTTTATAAATTATCTTAATTTCTGAAAAAAATTCTTAGTTTTGAAAACATTAACAATAATACATATAGTACATAGATACCTTTATTTCGGAGCACCCAAAAGTTTTTCACATGCGTATTTCAGTTTACCCTGATACCTGCCTAGGCAAGGATATCCCATTTTAGCAGAAAGAAAAGTTAAGCCACCTTTATCAAGAGCAAGTCAGCAGCAGAGCCAATCCTTAAAAACCTGAAGCTTCAGCCTCATGTAATATAGTTTAATGCAACTGAACACACGTTTGAAGGGCCAAACAGTTGTAAGAGCTGGTTAAAACACAAAGGGGCATTTACACATGAATGAGAACACTCATGGACCTCAAGGAGCTTTTAATCTAGTCAACTTAAAGAATACAGGGCAAGATACACCTTTAATAAAAGAAGGAGTAATACTATAAAATGCAGAGAAGGAAGCTGTTATTCCTAGTTGGAGGAGGGGGCATTCAGACTCAGATCTTAAAAGCTGGGTCAGATTTCAATGGGCAGAGGTGAGGGGAAGGGTATTCTATTCTGAGTGAACAAATGCATTCCCAGAATGACCAGTAGTCTCATTTGGTTGGACATCATGGGGTACACAGGGAATTTGGAGAGATACAGCTACAAAGGTAGATTGGAGTCAAATCAAAAAAGAGTTTTAATGTCACAAAAGGGTTTTTCACAGTTGGTGAAAAACCAGTACAGATTTTTTAACAGAAATTCATGATTAGAGTTGCAAATCTGTTAAATGGAAAAAGAAAAAAAAAGCCACCAAAGAGAAAAGGATCTTGGCCCAAATCAACCAGAATCAGGAAGAAAACAAGAAACTGGACTCCAGAGTCTCTGTAACCAGTATAGCTTCATCACACATGTAATAACCAGAGATTATTTGCATATAATTTGTATAATACAAATAAACTCCATACCATACAACCATTCTGAGTCCTTCTCAGCTTTCCACTGTTCTCCTTAACAAAGCTCAGGGTACTTTATTGGAAGAAGTATCAGGCCCCAGTGGGAAAGTTGGGGCAAAGTTAGGGTTACCACACAACTCAGATTGAACCTGCCTCCATCTGTAAAATCCTGCCTGAGACAGGACTGCCTAAAAACAAAGAGACTTATACCACTGAAAAGAGCAGACTTGAAAGTGTTTTTCTCCTTACAGATGGCACCAAGATAGCAGCACAGAAGGTGAAAACTGGTGAACGGCATTTAGAGACAGGATCTGCAAGGCCTGTGCCTGATGAAGCTTTTCTCATGAAATTCAAGTGCTAGGCAGAGAAAATAAACATTTTCAATTGAAACAGCAGGCCTGGTGTTGATCTGCTTTAGGCAGCCTTGCAAGAGTAAGTGATTCTTCCCAATTCCCCACAGAATGCCACACCTGGAAGGCAGGCCCTTTACTCAAGGTATTCAGACTGCTGTGGCAAGATTTGATACTAATCCTTCTTCTGTCCCCTGCGGATATACTGTGCCCTTCAAAGGGGCAAAGCAAGTCACACATCTGCCAGCAAAGCCTCTTTGAAGAAAAAACTCACAGACGGGCATGTTGTGGTTTGGATATGGAATGTCTCCCCAAAGCTCCATGTGCACACAGGCAGGGCTCCAGGAAGGTGATTGGATTATGGAATCACCACAGCTAAATTGCTACCAGAATGTGGGGCCTGGTTAGAGGAGGTCACTGGGGGTGTGAAATGGAAGGGGTGCTCTTCCTCCTGGGGTCCTCCCTTTTCTCACTGCTTCCTGGCTACCATGTCATGAGCAGCTTGACTGCAACCTTGAGCCAAAATAATCTCTCCTACTATGAGTTGGTATTATGCCCCAGTGACAAGAAAGTAAGATGGGGCATAGCCACTGACTTGGTTTGGGTGATGGTAGGGACAAGAGAGAGGGAAGGTGGTGATAGGTTTCCAGACCTACTCTGTCTCTTTATTATACTCACGAGCTTCAGAGTTTTCTTTCCCAAAACCATCTGGTGTCCACCTTATTCTCCCCATTATCCTTTCTCTCTTCTCTCTTATCTCTCTCTATCCTCCACCTTTGTATTCGTTTGGTCTCTACTTCTGACATTCAGCCTGTTCCAGTTACATTTATTTAAGCCATCTTTCTGTATCCAGGGGAACAAGCAACAACAGCAACAAAAAACCCTATTCTGTTTTGTCACCCCCTCACACACACCCAAATCACCATAGATTATTTGACAAAGACTTGTTCTTGTAGAAGATATGCATTCATCCTTTAGCAACTGCATCAAAGATGGGCCAGGAATATATCCTTCAGCAACTGCACCAAAGATGGACACTGAATTAAAAGTTTCCAGAGGGACTTTTAACTGTTAACCTAATTAGCCAAACTGGATTTCTAATGTATAAATAAAATTAATTATTGTACCAATGTGATGTGGAGCATAGTCAGCATGAGAAGAAGGAAGAAATACAAAATTGGGGTGAATATAGAGAGAAAGAACTCTTATTTCATCCCAGCAGCTCTTATCTGGATTGGGAGAAATTGGGGTTGGGAAGATTTTTTTCTAAATAAAAATAATTAGGTAAGAATAAACCCCACTTTCCCTTAGGACTGAGATCTCGTGTTTGCAAATTCTCAGTCTCATTCAGGCCCCTGAAATTTCCACTCCTGGTGTCTCCTGAGGACAAAGATATTAAACAATACAAGGCAGCTGCCCCTCCCTCCCACACCTTCAGCCTCACCTCTCTGAACAGTGCACAGTGTAGGGATATCATGCCGCACAAGTTTCACAATGACAAAAGCTGCAAAGTGGCTGCCAAAACCCTAGCCCTATTCACCAAACAGTCACTGGAGGCCAAGAGCTAAGAGAGGTTCTCAGTTTGGGGCATTCAAGAGCTAAAATCTCAGCTGCAAAAGATAGGAGGGGCTGGGGGAAGAATGTGAACTGGGACACACACTTCTTTTTCTACTTCCTTAGCCCAGGGCTGTCACCTGTTACACAGCTGTGATGCTAAGCTCTTCCTGCCCCCCCATGCCAGAGAAAAAGAGCAGATGTTGAATCTGAGCTGCACAAAAGGACCAAAGCAAAAAGGGAGAAGGGGAAAAGTGCTTAAAAAGTTACTAGGAGAACTCCCAGTATGAAGAAAACTCTTATCCTTTCCCAGAACAAAGCAAGGCAAGCTCGTACTACAGCTGATGAGATTTCACTAGAACTATGAACTATGGTTTTGTATTTTAGTTTTACATTCACATTGAGGAAAATATAATCAAGAGAAAAATCCATCGAATGCTTGCAAATTCTTTACTGACACAGGCATCATCAGTATTCTTAACCTTATGAAGAATTTCTGCTCCTTTTGGAATTCTAGAGCAATCAATTGTTTTCTCAAGAACTATGTTATCTAGAAAACTTATAATTTCTTTCCTGTTAGTGTAAATGTAAAATTACTACTTCTCCTGGAGAGACAAGTTGACGTTTTCCAAAGTTTTAACCATATTCAGCCTTTAAGCAGAAAAACCCTGAAGACCTGCCCATAGGTAATACAACCACCACAACTGGAAACTTTTATGTAGATATTAAGTCCCACTATAAGATTTTAAGGAGGCCCTAAAGTCCTCCAAGATGCTCACCTTCTGCAGTCTTGCCACCTTCTCATAGCATCCTTCCAACTCCTGACGCAAATTTCGGTTCTCATCTGAGAGGATCTCAACCATCTGCTGGGCTCTGGAGACAATGGCAAAAGGGTCAGCTGCCATTGGTTGGTAAGAAGCAGACTGCTGGGTCCGAGGCATAGCTGAATAGACTTCTCCTGGCTGCTGCTGCTGCTGTTGCTGGTGCTGCTGCTGCTGCTGTTGGTGGTGGTGGTGCTGCTGCTGCTGTTGCTGTTGCTGCTGCTGCTGTTGCTGCTGACTCAGGCCTGGTTGGGAGAGACGGTAAGGATCCCCCTGATGAGCCTGATTAGGAAGGAAATGCTGCTGGGGCCTAGGCAGGTGAGTTGAGTGGTCCCCCTGGTTTGGGACCAAGGGATGCTGGGCAGGAGACAATCTAGTAGATGGTGGAGACTGCAGCAAGGGCAAGGAACTCCCAGATGTCAGGGAAGAAGTTGGGCTGTGAGGTTGAGAGCTCCTGGCAGACAGTGGCAATGAGATGTCTTGTGCTGGCCTGCAAAACATGAAAGGCAGCTTCTGGTTAGGTTCTCTCCTGAGGTACTGTGGAACAAGAAAGTGACACACGGAGGCTTCTGGTGACCCCAGGACACCTGCCAATTGAGCAGGCAAAGATTGACTATGAGATACCTACAAAGGTCTCCACAGTTCTTTCTGGCTTCCATGACTGCCTGACAGAAAGAGGTGTGATTCCATAGGGGTTCCAATAGTCACTCCAAATGACTTCCAAACCAAAGGAAAATCCAAAGGATGTATAATTCTACACTGATTGCTCATATCTAGGTATTTTAAGCAATTCTTCTATAAGGTAATTTTCGTGTCATTATTTTAAACTAAATCTAATTTTAGAAAGAACATTATACATGTGGTCCATCAAACATAAAGAGTTCAAATTTAGAATATCCACTTCCCTTATCCAAAGGCAAAAAACAAATAGCTATCAAAACTGCTTTTATCTTCTCAACTGCAGCTACCATTGAGAATTCATATACTCCTTTAAAAACATTAAATATACCAAATATATTCAGAAGGTTGAGAAAAGAGCACTGGAAATTCAAGGTCAGCCTGGCAGCTTTTTAAGACTCTTATCACCAAATGAAAATAAATAAATAAATAGGCCACAGATATATACTCCAGTATTGCCCAGTACTATCCGAAGAAACCCCACAAAATAATTATTATTCATTGTAGTTACTGATGATTTAATGGTGCCCATTAGTAGTAACAATACTAAAACTTGGAGGAGGTAATGGGCAACAATATAATCTATTTCTGAGGTACTGCATTATTAATGTAAATACTAGAAAGGCCTTAAAGAAATTATGTCATCTAACACCATCATTGCACAAGGAGAAATTAAGGCCCAGAGAAGGAAAATGATTTGCTGAGTATTAGAGTGAGTTAATGCACTGGTTTCTGTGCACTGATATGTGGAACCCTAGCTTACTGCTTATAGAAAGCTCCAGAAGGAGAACCATGATACTTTGTTTAATATGGTACTTCCTTCTTTTTTAATCTAGTTTCTGGGTACAAAATGCTAATATCTAAGTATAAATAACTTGTACATAATGTCTATTAGCCATTAAGGGAAACAGAGTATGTGGAGGGATAACTTTCCACTATCACCACACTATCACCACAAATCAGGAAAAATATCAGTTGGTTCACATTGAAGACAAAAAGCTTATTCACCCTCTCTTCAGCCCATGCCCAACTATCCCAGTATGCTCCCAACTCCTGTGGCTACTTGCCCTACACTTGATATTTCTCAATGCAGGGAGGGCAGATGGCTCGAGTATGGGATTTAGATCCTAACAGGGTGAGTTTGGACACCATTTGCACTACTTACTATCTGTGTAACCTTTCAAATTACTCAACCTGCAAGAAGCTGTTTCTTTCTTGAGGTTGCAAATGAATTGCAAAATACTGGGGTCTTCATATTATTTAGCTCAACAATAATTAAGGTCTCTTATCTATCTCCCAGTGAGACGGGCTGGCCTTGTTATCTTGCTACTTATGGGATACACTTTGTGCTACTTTGCATAAGTTTCATGGTGGAACTGGGACAAATCACCAGACGCAATTAACTTTTAACTAGCATTCCAGATGCTAAAGCACATGTCTCTCCCCACACTCCAGTTACCATTATTGTCCCTACAAAAGCTCCTCACTATATTGGCTTTTTGCAGCTACAAAATTATTCCAAACACTTGATAATACAGATGTTCCTTGTTTAACTAAGTTGTTAAATGAATTGGTCCCTAAATGAGGAATTGTATATAATATGTACATTATAATATTTGGAACAAAGAATGATCAAAGGAAAGCCCAACTTGATGACTTTGATTTTATTTGCATAACTCTTACAAGCAGTACTGTAATGTATAACAACATAAAGCTACATTATCATACTACATAGTACAATCACCAAAAATTACAGTACTGTATAAATAAGGTATACTGTCCAAAAAAGACATTGGGGCTCTATAAGCAAGGTGCACAGAGCTGTACAAAAAATAAACATGGATTGTAAGTCTGCACGGTAGGTTGTAAATCTGAACTATATACCTCAGTCTTAAGTCTGAACAGTTGTTAAACAGGTAGGTTGCTAAGTGAGGAAAAAACACTACATTAAATTTCAGGATACTCAATAACCTAGATGATCACAAAAGCTCTCAAACATGTTCAAACCCTGGACCTATCCCTCAGCCCTATGTACACCTCTGGTGTATACACATTCTTCTAATTTTATATATATATGTCTCCTACATTATTACTGAATATCGAAGTGAGCATGCAAACTACTTGGAAGCATAAGAATTGACATGGTACATATTATACACAATCTTTCTTTCAAAGAGCTCAAAATACTCACTGCATAAAAAGCCTCAGAGCTGTTTATAAACTTATTTGGGGGGGGCAAGGATTTAGCTCAATGGCATAAGCGCCTGCCTTGCCAGCAGGAGGTCATGAATTTGATCCTTGGTACCAAAAAACAACAAAACAAAATAACAAACATATTTGGTAAAGAATTCCCATTTCCAGTCTATGGACCTTTGGTTTCCTAATAGATAAAATAGAGCATGTGCTTTCTTTCCTCTTTGGTAAGAGCTATTATCATTCCTATGTGTCCCTAGAGTTAAAATATGATGTCCTAGGATTTTCTGGGGGTTTTGTATTTCTTGGGCAGAAAAGAGGGGCTTAGATTTCGTATTTTCTAATCTAACTTTCAAAATTTAAAGCAAAATAGCTCTACATTAAATTTCATCCTCATTCCCAGGATTTGGAAGCCGAATGCCTAGGAGGTATTTTTTTTTAAATATTGAACGCTCAGTTCCAGACTGGGCTTCCTCCTCACACCTCCCCTTGGCCCCATGAAGCAAACCAAGGCTTTCTCTAAAACAGATTAGGCCACTGGCCTCCCTCCTGGTCTAGAGACTCAAATGCCTTTCCAGGAACTGGATAATACACAGCCTTCCATGGGCCCTAGGAAGGAAGAGAGAATAAGACTCCCAGAAAGAGGTCTCTATTGTCAGATAAGGCCAAGATGAAGATAAGCAGAAAAGAGGCAGCTGCCCCTCAGTTCTCCAGACTGGCAAAGAAAACATCCCAATGCATCATGTTAGAAAACCAGGGCAGTCAGTCACTGGCAGGTTTGCAAGTAAGCAAAGGCCTGGACAGTTGTAAAAGGAGAGAAAGCCCTCTAGCAAGGGAATTCCATCTGGACTCCAACATCCACCCACCACCAAAAAGTAGGACAGTATTAACACTGAGAATAATCTTTCCCTGAGGAAAAGGAACGATGAGCAGGGGAGAACTATGGGAATGACAGAGGTAGCAAAACACACTCTAAATTAAATAATAACAACAACAACAGTGATGATAATAATAATAATAAAAGCAGCAGCCATGTGTGTGGCACACTACCCAAGTCCCTCCACCCCACAGGAGCTGGAATCATTCCCCACTGACACATTAACCAGGAAAAACAAGCCACGCACAGACAAAAGAATCACATGATCCCATGGAAGACCTGGCCTGCTTTCCTACCACTTTTCTCCCTTCATATCGCTCCTTCTCAAGACCTGGGCCACTGGTGCTCTGCAGAAAAGGGGACAGCATGGCCATTCATACAGGACAGAGGTTACTCACTTAAATCTAGTCCTCCCCAAAGCTAGCAGGGTGGAGGAGTGTCAGGGAGCCTCCCAAAGACTGCTTGTGAGGACATTAAGAGAAAGCCACTCTACCCAGCTGACATAGCACCTTCTTATCCTGCAGCCTCATGACTGGAAGTCCCCACCCTCCCCAGTCCCCCACAAGCATACCCACATGCACACACAGATAAGCATACATGCAACACACCTGTAGACACATGTGCAAGCCTGCTTATGCACACTCGCATCAGAGCAGGTGCCACCAACAGCCTGAAGCCCAAGTTATCCTCACCATCAGAACAGTGCCTCTCCCGGGGTCTGGGATGGTGAATCTGTGAATCTTGAAGCTGGCTATGAATTTCTGATGGCTCCTCTTTCACAACCGGCTCGCCTCTGAACTACAGAGTCAGATCACCCTGAGATTCTACTCAACAAGGATTTCAAGAAATTTCAGATCTGGGCAAGATTTCAACAACTGAAAAGAGCTTGTTGCTTTATAAACAGAAATGTTTTAATTTCTAAAAGCAGCTGATAAATGTATGAACTCCAGATGACAAAGGTTCAGCATTTAGAAAGACAAAGACTCTGAAATTTTAAAATTTTTCAGATGGCTTGGCCTTGTTTCCCATCTGGAGTTCTGGGCATTCGAGATATTTATTTTTAAGTGGGGAGGAGAACATAGGGAAGATGAAATAATCAAATAATTGTTTATAACATTTTGTTCATTTAATAACAGCAAATCTCTACCATTTCAATGCACCTCTAAGGGCAAATAAAGTTTTTTTTTGTTGTCTTAAACAGCAATATGTTCAAAAAGCTTGCTTTGTACCCTGGTCTGTAATTTGCTATTAAGAACTAAGAAATTAGTCTTCCAATTGGTGCTAGCAGTTACTTGAAAGGGTACTCACTAACCGTGCAGCTAGTTGCTTAAAGGAAACAAAAAGAAAAAAAGTGTCACCACCTAAAAGCAGTACACTTTGGCAAAACTGTTCAACTACCTTCTCTTGCCAAAAAAGTGTCAATAGGTGCCACTCCCTCACAGTGGGGACTGCAAAAACATATGGTTAGAATTTGCCTAATGCAAACCCAAACTTCTTCCTCTGATTTAGGACACTTCAATCAAGCATATCAATCACTGTATTCCTGTCCCACAGAAAAAATAATTGTTTGAGAAAATTCATGTTAAAATGCTACTGCTCAAGAGGGGCTGAAGACTTGGGACATGGCCAGTAGTACACATTGATTGGCATGCTCAGGGGCCTGGGTTTCATACTCAGCCCCAGAGAGACAGGGAAACAAAAAGAGACAGACTCACAGACAGAGAAAAGAAAGAAAGAAAAACTGGAAAGGAGGCAGGGCAAGTCTGTATGGGCTCTTTTGCAGAAAAAGGTTGAAATCCAGGAATCATTTAGGAGGGAGATGAAAACATACACATCTTCTGTAAAATATATGCAACTGAATTTCTCTGGTGGTTTAATCAGTACGGGAAGGGAAAAAAACCTCTTTGTCTCTTTATTATTTATTTAGGCAGATCAAAGGGCTTTTCCATCCAGCTTCAAACACTGTGGGAGTCATTTCAGATCACAAACAATACTGGTGAATGAGAACTGAAAATAGCTTTCCTGGGAAGGCAGGCCATGTGCTGAGCGGGGCTTTGGCTTTTACTCCACACCCCAGCCAATACACTTCCCTCCCACAAGGCAGACATTATCAGCCTTTCCACATAAGTGCGGGAGCCCGACAGACTCTTCCATTCTGACAGAGGAAGCAAAACAACTCTCTCCCACATTTCTTTGTCATTTTGCTGGCTTCAATGGGTTACCGCTAAGCTGTGCTATCCAACAGAGTGGAATTTCTTTGGATCTTCATTGGCACATGGGAACCTGGTTGTTACTCTGATTTAAAACAGAATGGCCCTGTCCTTACCCTCATTTCCTGTTATAAGACACATATCAGAACTTAGGCTCTGGACCTTTAAAAGCTACAGAGGAGATTGAAAAGAGTTAGGAAATCAATGAGGGGTAAGGGGGAAACATCCTAAAGCCCCAAAAGGTAAGGATGGAGCTCAAGTGAACATCTGGTTAAAAAAACAGGACCTATAAGGTGGAAAATGAAATACCAGAAAAAGCCAGATTCCTTGTTTTTGATCCACCCCTTGAATCCATTCTCTCCTAAGCCACCAGATCACCAGATCAACTGGAAATGGTTCCTTCCCAAATGAGTGAGTAGAGGACAGGAAGCAGAGAGGTAGACTTCAATAAATCACAGACATAGTCTGTAGGCTACCTGTAGAAGAAGGCTAGCCTGGGGGTAAGGACTTCAAATCCTGTGGTTACCATTAGTACCCATGGGCACAAAACAGGAGCAGCACTCGTGATTGCCATCACTGCTGCTCATGGTTTCAATGCTCACTTGCTCGACATGCAGACATACTACTAATCAGCCATGCAGCCCAAAGACTAATAATTCAGATACTGAATAGAATCACAGTCTCATAAGGTATGATGAATAGAGCAACAGAGCAAGAGGATTTGGAATATTTAAGAGATATATTTTGGAAGTACTGAATATATGAAACACAAGTCATGGGAATATTTTTCTTTGTATATTTTGTTGTCTAGACAAAACTTCAACACGACATGCTTCGATGTTTAGAAACACAACAAGCAACTGGCAAACTCTCTGAAGAAGAAGGACAAAGCAGTCCACACTTCATGAACTGCAAGGAAGTACAAGGCAAGTACAGCATGGTGAATGTGCATATGTATGCTGTTCCGCTCACCATAGTATCTGGCTGTTTGTTTAATGTCCAAGAGAATCACAATAATTTGACAGAAAGTACAACTAACAAGAAACAGATTTGTTGGCAAGTCTAAATGATGAGAGTTTTATGGAGGGAAATGCATGGAAGTGATAGGATGTTGCACACTAATTAAAGTCCAAGATACTTTGTTTCTGCATCTCAAGGAAGGGTTAACAACTCACAAGTAGAGAGAAATGGACCCTTCTTTCAATACCTTAGGAGACAAAATAACAAATAGCTACTAAAATTAAGATTTTCGTTCCTCTTCATACTATTGGCAGTCAAGGCCAAGGCCCATCTTATAAAGTCAAGGGACCATCAACACAGTGCTAATTATGGATGATGAAGCTAGAAATTCAGGTTTACAGGCAATTTACTCATCCAGGAGGGAATACACATTGCAGAATTTTTAATATGTGCCCATTCCTTCCCTTAAGGTTCTCAACATGTAGCAGTAGAGTCTGTTGGGGGATAAGGTCAGGAAATGACAGAAAGGGAACACTCTTACCTGGCTGCTCCATACTCAGGGGGATGCTGATACCTCATCAGTTGCCCCTCTGTTCTCCCTGGCTGGTTCAGACGATGCTCACTATAGAAGTGCCCTGGCTCTTGGGCCTTGCATACTACAGACTGGGGTGGCATGCCCTTGAAGGGATATTCTGGTGGGGGGCCTCGGTGTTCCATGCCCTTCAGGCTATGCTGGTTGGGAGCTGGCCCTTGGGCCTTGTAGAATTCACTGGAACTTGTGGGATTCTTGTAGAGGTCATTGGGTTGTGGTGGGGAGAGGGGAGCACTGGTAACAGGTGGATGGGCCTTAACTCCACTGGTGGCTAATGACATTTGCATCAATCGTTCACTCAAGGAGCGGACATGCCCTTGTTTAAGGTCTCTGAGTCCTTCATCCTGGTGCATTTTCCCAGGATTGAGTCTCTGAACTGATGGACGCCCCTCCGTCCTCATCTTCTGGTTGGTGACACCAGTGACATAGAAGGCAGCTCCAACACTAGCATGCTGTTGGCCCCGAAAATATTGGGACTGGACTTTGGCTTCTTCATAGGTCGGAAGTTCTTCATTATTCTGCACTCGGGGGGACAGCTGCTTCTCCATGATGATGTTTTCTGATTGAATTTCCTGGCCCTGGGGTTCCTGGCGAGCAGCATGTGCTACCAGCTGTTGGTGGTGATCTTGGGGACTCAACACATCATTCTGAGGGCCTGGGTTTCCACTGCCAGTGGGGAAAGGAGGGCCATTCCCTGTGGCTTGCTGGTGGATGGCAAGCAGGTTGCGATTCTCACTAGGATTGCCATAGCGAAGCTGCTCTTGTAGCAGACGCTGCAATACTGTGGTCCCTCCACTTGGCTGTTCTTCAGAATTTCTCATCTCTATCGCTGGTGGTGCCTTGTGAAGAGAGAGAGAAATTGGGCACTTGGGCTGCCCTTGACCTGGGAAGGGGAAACAGGAAGCTTAACACCCAGTTGATGGATAAATCAGTCCTCTAAAGGGGGAAGAAAATGGATATTTGGGGCAAGGATTCCACTGCAGAAACAAAGTAGAGAACTGAATCTAGAAATAACAGATCAATTGTTGGGATTCCTGGCTTTAGCACCAGTATGATGAGGAATGTGGAGGCATAAGAGCTCTATTTCCTCTTCCACTTTTAGCATGAGTTATATTTTCAATCTTGACTTAATTCCTAAGAGGACTGGGGAAATCTAGGGCAGTTAAGTAGAGTGATCAGAGTAGGCAATTTTCCAAGGTCCTTACTCACGTGGTTCATCTCTCTGTACTGTATGTAAATAAAAAATCCAAGTCTTATAGTTGTGGAGGTAGGGGCAGGACAATGGGGAGTGTTACCCCGTAGACAGGATTTGTAATGTGATGGGAGCTATAAAGTGCTAAAGAAGCACTCAAATAAATAAAAGGTGAAGAGAGCTTGGCCAGAGAGAAATGATCCTTAAATTGATGCAAATCTTTTTCTTGGGTCTCATACAACTCTGAAATATATCTTTTCTTAAAAAAAATCCTTTTTGGCATTGTGCATTTTGGATGCTGTGTGGCTTAATCAGAGAATGCCTTGGAATAAGTAATACTGACAAAGTTTCTCTTTCAGCCATCCAGGGGCAATCACCGAGATTTGTTATTTTGCTGTTGTTGGGTTAAAAGGAGCTTAAAGGGGAAGTGCCTTTTCATTTGAAGTGAAATTCTGACATTTGCAAATATTTCTAGAAATCTTCCTAGAAAGGTTATGATAGCATATGCCCAACTATCACCACCAATTCTTCTAAACGTGTAATATGAGCTGAGTAAAACAGGTAACATAGCACAACGTAAGATTCAAATTTTAATATGATAATGGTTTACAGGATCACCTAAACAAATAACTCCTCTTTTCTTGATTTCTAGTTTCTCATTAAAAATGAGTAGTGGGTGACACACACCCCTTCCTTCTTATTAGGAGATTCGAAAATGCACTGGAGAGACTCTTTCATAAGTACTCCAATTAAACACTAATGTGAAATAATGAAGCTTTTGCTCTAATGAGCTGATGTTACTGGTGAGAATGGACATAATGTTATACAAAAAGTCACAATAAATTTCAACCTAAGCAACCTTAGGTTTACTAAATCAAAATTCTGGATTTCTGGCTCCCAGGTCCTTATTTCTATATTAAGCAGTCTCCAATCTTTCTGGAACAAGAAACCTCTCCCTTAGTAGTACAGCGAATGACAGACAGTATGTGTAACAGATGTAGATGGTCATTTTTTCTATTTTCTCATTTCTTGATGATTATAACTACCTAGTTTCCAATTCTGTTCAGCAGTTTGATCCCACAGCTAAACCTCCAAAAAAGCTCTTTAAATTCCATTCATCACAGTCTTTAGGTAAGTACATGCCAACCACCAAAATGCTGAGCTACTTGCCCTCTAGTCTTCTTAACCAACCTCCCAGTGACCCTTTGAATTCCTTCATTTGAACTGTCAAAGTAGGATTTTCTGCCAGGCTCACAATCATAACATACAAATTGTTTGGTGCATGAAACTGGCAAGAAGACTACCAAACTACTTTTCTTCTTGCAAAAAAAAAATAAAGGAATGAAAACAGGAATATTTGCAGTTCAAGCAAAATCATTTCCAACCCCCTTCTACAAGGCAAGAAAATGCAGACATTGAGTTTCTCCAGACCCAAAGGTGTGTGCCACCCCCTCCCATGCCACACACACCCCACCCAGCACATACACACATAAGCACGCAAGTGTGCGTGCATGCACACACGTATACACATACACACCAATAGTCCATACCTATTTCTGCTTTCTTTTAGGCTTAAAGCCTTGATCAGGATAGGGAATTCTTGCTTATGAGCAGCTCCAGATACCGCAGTGGCAGATTCCCTCTCCCCTAACACTCAGGTTCAGGGTAAGCGCCGCCAAGAGTCCAACCACTGGTCACTCTGAAATGTTCAGGAGGGGGAGGGAGGGAGAAATAAAAACGTTGTTTCTATATTGCCACCAACAGCCAGCAGTTAACTGAACCATTCCTTCCAAGGGAATGACTTGTCCTCCCAAGCTGCCTGGCTTTTAAATGAGTGGCAGAATCCATCTCCACTACAACAAAAAAGAAACCTTACTACCTAGCAGCTATGTTCAGAAGGTCAGGCCAGTCTCCAGGTGATGGAAATGCTCAGGTCTGACACTGGAAAGAATTGCTCTAAGCTCACAGCCCTGGAAAGCCACCCTAGTTGGAATACTTGGTAATGACAACAGCCATAAATGCTATTGTTTTAGGGTACAATCTTTACATTGTCATCAGTACCAGGGCAGGCTCATAAGGCTCACTGCTCTGTCATAAATTCCAGCAAGGAAGTCAGTCATCACAAGGTAGATTGTGAGTCAAGTTCCTGATTTGACTGTCTTGGCCTCACATGACTAGAGTAAAACAAAACTTCTTTTCAGTTAAATCATTTAGTATTTTTTATATATCGACTATTCTAGATGTTTGCCAGCCTCATGCTAGGCACAGGGAGGAATACAAAGACACACAAATATAGCTCTTGCCCTCATGGAGCTTACAATTTGATTACCTGATTGATGACCACTCCATTCTTGCTGACATAGGAAAGATGACCACCTTTCTCAACCCAAAACTGTAACACTTCTCTGAAAACAAGAAGCTTCTGCTTGCTTTCTCAGCACTTTCCCTTTCTCTGAATTTCAGCAAAAGCAATCTACTAGACTCACACAAACTAGAGGAGCAGCAAATGACCCATAAATAAGTATTTGAGATGGTCCTTATTTATTAATTCTGCTTTAACCTTTGAAATGCCCTCCAGATCCAATCAAATGGTTACAAAACATGAGAGTTTGTGTTGGTGAGCTGCACATGAGCCTCATTTCTGACCTAGCCATTACTACTCATCACACTTAAAGGAAAAGCTTTAAATGGCACCAGAGTCTCCATCTGAGGAGCAAACATCTCTGTATTCTGGAGACATGCCCAAAATGTTCACGATTAAAACAAAAATCATAAAACCACATGGTGATGAATTTAACATGATTTCCTTATAATGTTGCCAAAATAAAGTGAGCAGACATAGAATAAACAAACATGGAACTTTGTCTTTCCATCTTGTTTTGGCCCAATGCAAAACTAGGATCAAAGGCAATATCATTTTCAACCTACTAAGTAATTATTTTAGGGTGTCTACCCCTAATTTCGAAGCAGCGGAACAACTTTTAATTGGAATCGAAGCAGGATTGTTAACAGAGCTATGATAAATGTCCACCATGTTTCTAATCTCTGATTCTGAATAAAACATTTGTCTTTTTTTCCAGCTGAAACACCACAAAACACTGCAAATCTTTCAAACTTCAGCCCTTGGAGAGAAACTACCATACAATTTTTTCTGAGAACTACTTAGATCCTTTCTTATGCCAATTATAACTTTCTTCTTAAGACAACCATCTCCTCATTGAGAAATGTTTCCTTGTCGAAAATTGTACTCTTCCTTTAATTTTGACCCTCTATCCTCCATATCTTTTTCAAAAATTAAATCACTTTATGTTGACTGGACACAGACTGCACCCTCACCCCCACTCCAGGCATTTTTTGGTTTCTGTTTAACAGAGGAAAAGAAATCACCAAGAGAAAGAAACATTGCAGAGTCCTCTCCCGCTTAGTATTTTTTTTTCTTAAAGAACTTAATGTTCCTATATGTCACAAGTCACCTAAGAAAGAAAACACAATACCATTTACAGATTAAAGAAAGGAAAGGAAAAGATTCCTTGTCTCAGGCACAAGAACTAAAATGATATGAATTTTGCAATTTGTAATCTGCCCACAACTTTAATCATGGCATTACCAGAGGTCTGACATCTTCTTCAATTATTCACCTTGTTTCTCCTGGACACACAGATTATCTCTCAGAGTACCTGAGAGAAGGAGAAAGTATAGCTGCACTTCTGGCTTTGAAAGTACAATATGAATCTAAATTCAGCTCTTCTGTAACAACAGGGCAGCAAAGCCAAGCTAAATTCTTATCCACTTGGCAGTCATTGGCCTCTCGTAGTATACCTGGGAGGCTGAGCCAAAAACACATTAGTGTGAGACCAGATGTTTCCCAAGCCAAGCACCCCTCCCCCAAAATAAACATTACAAGGTACCCAGGACACAGCAGATTTCTAACTTTCAAATAAATTTTGCAATATTCCTATAAGATCTCTTTCTATCCTTTCTATTCTTCCATCACCTCCCATTCTTTCACCACCCCTTATGCCACCAACCAGGATGACTAATCTAAGCCTAGAAAAACTGTTTCTACATTAAAGCTTAGTCAATTTGTTTCAAACAATTTTACTCCCAGCTAAATGGAAAAGAGCCAATTCAAAGTTTCCTTGTAACTGTGTCCATGCATTTGTGAACATGAACACGCACACATACACATATATGCACACATGTGTGTGAAGACCCAGGAGGACATGCACACACATACCCTCTCACAGAAAGTGAGAAGCCCCAGTGAATTTTCATGCCCTCTTAGACTGCAGAACCGAGGATCCTAGAAAACACTTTTTCAAACAATTTTTTAACCCAGGATACAAATTCACTTCCTTAAGGAAGTAAAAAACAATAGTCTTTTTGTAGGTTATCCTTACACATTTGATGGGTACCGGATAGGCACTATAAATGTCATGGTCAAGAGGCTTAGAGCCATACTGCTGAAGTACAAATCCTGTTCTGAGGCTTACTAACTGACTTCTGAAATGTCTCTTGGTCTCCTCAGTTGATAAAATCAACTGCAGAATAGATACAATGGTACTCACACCTCATAGGGTGGTTATGAAGATTAAAGCAGGCAATCCATGTAAAGTACTAAGCACAGAGCCAGGAACACAGTAAATGCTCAAAAAAGTTAGCAACATTTGTAACTAAAATGTCTAAGTAGCTTTTCTTTAGAAGGCCTATAACAATCATATGAAGTAAATTTGTTTTTTACAAAGCTTTATTTACAACTCAGTCTTTCTTTTGTAGAAGTCCTTAGATCATCAAAGGCCTGAACTGGAAAGACTCTTGGAAGATGACTAGTTCGTCCACTCCTTTCTTTCTATAAGA
Organism: Dolichotis patagonum; assembly: GCA_004027295.1. Lineage (NCBI taxonomy): Eukaryota > Metazoa > Chordata > Mammalia > Rodentia > Caviidae > Dolichotis > Dolichotis patagonum. The sequence continues at coordinate 34,288 of PVJX010009214.1, forward strand.
TAATGATGCCAAGGATTTAAAGGATTTAGAGCCAGCACCATAATATGAGTTTTGTAACTTTTAGAGGAAGAACCTTTCCTTTACAGTACATTA
>PVJX010009214.1:34480-62035 GCA_004027295.1 Dolichotis patagonum
AAAAACACCGCAATCTAAATAAACCTTTCCTTCCTTCACTTTGGGCATCAAGTATTTTGTCTCATCAAGAAAGAAAAGTAACCAAAACAGAATTTGGTACCAGGAATGTAGTCATTGCTGTGACTGTACCTGACCATGTGGTTCAAGAGCCTTTGGGAATGGCTTGTGGGAAGAATTTGGAAGGGTTTGGAGATGTTGCCCGAAGGCGCAGAGCTGGAATATCTTATACTAATCTGTATGGGAGATTTTTGTTGGAGCTTAGAAGACCAGAAAACTGATAAAGATCAGGTTTCTGCTGGGAAGAAAGACTGCGCTGGCTGTTGGACTCCAGTTGATGCACCTTATGGCTTGGCAGATAGTTTGTTTGAATTTTGCTTGTGTTCGGAGACTTTGCCTGAGACTAAGATTAAGGGCAATGAACTGATTGATCCGGCAGAAGAAATTTCATGGCAACTGAACATGGCTATTGTTGGGGACTTTTAGCCAGATTTATGTTGCAAATCAAGAGCAAAGAGGATGACTTAAAACATCATTAGTTTGGTCAGAAAGCTATGAACTGTAAAGATAGAGCTAAGCCCTCTATTGCTGAGAAGGAAAAGAGAAATAAAGAAGATGGCCTGAGGTATCACAGAAAGCAGCAGGTCCCAATGCTATGCAATCCCAAGCTGCAAAAGTGAAAGACTTTGCTTGGAGGAGAAAGCAGAAGAGTACCATGTTCCAGAATGGTGGTGGAGGCCACAGGAACTTCCAAAATGGTGGTGGCCACACTAGGTTCCACAATAGCAGCAACATAGAGAATCTGTTCCTCACAATCAGGTTCAGAGTGCTCCGTTATCCAAGCACTCGATCTCTACAGCCAAGAGAGAGCAAAGCCTGGTTACTGCTCCAACTAGCAGTAGACCTTGGCAGCATTCACATGGCACTGGTTTCAGGCACATGGAGAATGTATGAGTTCTGAGGTTAAAAAAGCTTCCACTCAGATTTCCTAGGGTCTCCTCTGAGATGGCAGTGTGTGACACTGTGACTGTGAAGCCAAAGGTGCAATGACGAACCCAGAAGTTTGGATCATCTAAAGAATGCTGCAAGGACTGAGCAGAACAGGCCTAAGAGAGAAGCCATGGGTGCTGCAGCCACCAGAAGTGCCGTGAGGGTAAAGTCATTCAAGGCCTTTGCAGCTCACAACCAGATTGCTTCAAATACTGAAGATGGAACTCCAGGACTTAATGTTTGCCCTGCTGTATTTTGGACTTCCTTTGGTCCCTTTCCTTTGTATTTCCATTTGTACCCTTTGGAATAGTAACTTTTATCTTGTGCCACTGAATGTTGGAAATGTTTAACTTTGTTTTCATTTGTATAGCTAAGAGTTTACCTTAGACTTTGGAGGAGAATTGAGACTTAGACTTTTCAGTAATGCTCAAACTTTTAGGACTTTAGCAACTCTTGGAGATGGATTAAATATCTTTTGCATAAAGGAAGTGCGTGCATCTTTGAGGGGCCAGGGGTGGAATGTTATTGTTTGTGTCTTGGTGTTTCCCCCAAGCCTCATGTGATTGCATGGATTCAGCTGCCTAGCTTTTGTGATTGGTTTATTGTCTAGTACTAGGATGGTTGATGTGAGTACTGCACCTGCCCAGGGGCAGGTAGCTGGCATATAATATAAGGGAAGGAAGGAAGTATACTTTTCCCTTTTTGTCCTTTTGCTCCTGTTGATTCTGTCACCTGCCACAGCCATGATGTTGCCCCTCAGTCATGCCACCCTGCCTTGGAAACAGCTGGATATGGACTGAAACCTCCAAAAAACTGTAAACTAAATAAAACTTTCCTTCCCTCACATTGGGTGTCAAGTATTTTGTCTCAGCAATGAAAGAAATGTAACCTAGACAAATATATATTAAATTGAATTAATCGTGGTTTTAACCAATTTTCCTTTGGTCCCTTTCCTTTGTATTTCCATTTGTACCCTTTGGAATAGTAACTTTTATCTTGTGCCACTGAATGTTGGAAATGTTCACCTTTGTTTTCATTTGTATAGCTAAGAAATAGAAGTAAAACACTAATGGCAGGAGGGAGAACTTAAACAGGTAAAAAGGAAATATTGAACTGTCAGTATAACAGTAAACCTTTGCAAAATCTCTCCTCTTTAGGCCAAAATGCACAGGGAGATCAACACAAATTCTCACCAGGACCCTATTCTTGGTCTCACAGATCCGTGATACCAGCTTGGCATTTGCTTTCTAGTCCACACAAATCCACGATACCAGCTTGGCATTTGATCTTACTTAACCCTGCCCTAGTTTAAGAAAAAGATTTGAAGGAAAGAGTTGGCTCCAACTCTTTGCTCCTATCTCTACATGTGTCTAGTGTGGGCTGGAAAATTACTTTAGGAAACATAGTAAGTCCTTTGCATTTTCAAATCTTACTGAGGGTTAGTGTAAGAGAGATATCTCTACAGTGGTAACTCAAAGGCTTGGTTACTTTTAGTCCTAATTTTACATAACTGTGCTTCTACACAAATAACTTGAGAATGTTAATACGCTACAAAGGTGACTGACCCTAAAATGGATGCAAGCAGTGAAATATTAAGACATAGAAACCTGTTGCCAGTCCCTCCAACCCCTGACACACAAATCCATTCCAGAGGACTACTCCACACTATAATATCCTGCTACTTATTGTTTCAGAAAATGTATAAGGAATCTACAAAGTCTGATTAACCATAAGATGTGATACATTTAAGAACATTCCTGAGAATCATTTAAGAATAAGCACAGGAGCACAGACCTGTAATCTCAGCACTCAGGAGGCTGAGATAGAAAGCCTGCAAGTTTCATGCTAGCCTGGAATACACAAAATTCTCTCCCCCAAAAAACACTATGCTTGGAAACTTCTTGCTTTACCACATTTTCCTTGACACCAACGTACAACACCAATTTTTGTTCTTTATGTTTATTTTATAAGTAACATAAGCATAGCATGCAAGTATTTATAACAAAGAAAATAAATCACTTATAATCCCAATATCTCAATTCAAACATTGTTAACAACATAGAACATTCCTTTCACTTCCTCTTATGTGTTTTTAAAAAGCAATGAAAAAATATACATATAGTTTTGCCTTCTGAATTTATTTCACTTTATCATAATTACTTTCTCCATATTGTGGCATTGAATCCGTAACAAACACTACAATAATGGCTCTGAAATAGTCCATAAAATAAATGCATCAAGATTCCCTCACCCAACCACCAATTATTAAGACATTGAAATGGTTTCCAATCATGTGCTAGTCTAAATAATGTTACAAAAACCACATTGTGATTTAGTCTTTTTCAGTATTTTGGAGTGTTAACTAATGATGGAATCCCAGAAGGAAAATTAATGGGTCAAGGAATATGACTGTTCTTAGACAACCCACTAGAAAAATAAAACTAACAAAACACCAAAACTCCATGAAATCTCTCCCTCACTTAATGAAAAGATCTCCTGCTTCCATTTCTCCACCAGAGCCGAGTTAGGCTTCAGAGAGAGAGAGGCCAAGTGAAGCAGTGCAGTATCCTAGTAGCTTGCAAAATGGCAGAATGGAATGCGGGCTCCTTGTGAATCCAGCTTGCATGCACTTGCCCCAAATTGCCACTTGACCAAGAAGCTAATTAGTAAAAGCATCAGGTGGGAGAAAGCAGGTTCACAGTCTGTAATGGGTTATATCATCTTTCATTTTTTTTCCCTCAGATAAATCTGACTGTCAGCTTGAAGACATTCTGGTCTAGTGATCCAGCCTGCTACACTCTGAGAATTTAGCTTCTTTCAGATCATACTCTTCAACATATCCTACAAGGCATTTTGCTATGTAGACCTAAACATACGTGATCAATGAGCTTGTGTGCCATGTGTGTACATTTATTCACAGCCTCAGTTAAGGTGACACTTTTAAGGTCAGCCCTTTTTGATATTATATGACTAAGTGGCACCTGTCTTAAGTGGTCAATGTGTGACAGACAGATTTATTTGCAGAATCAACCATAAAAGTCACCCAGTCCTGGAGAAAGTGAGGCAGCAAACCAGAAGTGTCCCTGGCTTAGTGAGAACAACCATGAAGGGCACTTGTTTCCTTTGCTTCTTTGCCAGAACTCTCAGAAAAGGAAAGTTCTGCTCTTCACTACTCAACCCCCCTTCCCCCGACTATGCTCAATATAGAAAATGAATTATCCCTTTTTCTGGGCTCTGTCTTTTTTCTCTCTGCTATTGCACTAATCACAGCATATCTTCCACAGGTGAGTTAGTGAGCACTTACTATGCAAAGACACTAGGTGGAAAAAAGACACAGGGAAAAAAACAAGAAAAGAGACTCCAGGCCTCTAGGAGCTCCTAGGCAAACAGAGGAGGCACAGTGCAATGAAGAAACAGAGCTCTGAGCTCATAGGTCTGGTAATGCAGAGGACTCTGCACTCCCCAAAAAAGTTTCCTGGTGGGAAATAAGTCTTTGAGCTTAGTAGAAAACATGGAATTTGGTGACCAACTTGATGTCAAAGACAGGGAGATATGTCTTTGGGAGTCAGTATATTGGTGACAGTTAAGGTCCTAAGAGGGAGCTGGACCTTACAGAGTAGAACAAGTATAGAATCAAGAATAAAACTAAGAATGAGTCTCTGAAATAATGATCATTCAAGGATCAGGCACTTTCCAAAAGTGCTGGTGAGAGAAATTTCTTTATTTAACCTACAGCTTTTCTCTCCATACACCTTCAATATAGACTCTGGACTAATGCATTGCTTCAGAGACAGAAGGCCCCAGCTGCAATGCAAAGAGAAAAAAATTAATTCTCACCAGTTATGCTTCTAAGTGCTCAGGTAAAAGTCACAGTAATGGGTTGAGCCAAAAGTGGAAGTAGAAATCACAACTGTGAGGTTGTACAAACCATGGGCTGCCTGTGTGATTCTGCTTTATATCTGTCCCATTATATCTGTCCCAATAGCTAAAAATCTATCCCACTATATATGTAAAACTGGTACATACAATATGTTTAATAATTGCATATTATATTGAGTCAATAACATTCCCAAAGGTTTTGCTAAATGTAGCGTCGAAAGAAAAGAAATGAAACACATGGAATAACAATATTACCTTTAGTTTCTCAGCCTTCCTTCTAAGGAGACAAAAGCCCCTTCCCTCCTGCTCTTCTCAGCAGCTCTGTGCAGACATAAAGGCATATATGATTAATTCCATTTAAGAACTGGAGAAGTTCAAGTCTGGAAGAGATAGCTAACGATAACCAATTTCACCAGCGTTTCACTGCTGTTCATTGGTAGGGCCAGGATGAGAAACGAGGTCTTATTACCCCACTGGTTTTTAAGAGGCCAGTTCATGAGAGAAATTCATTACAAAAGCAACCTATTTCAGCATTCCTACAGGATCGTGAATAAATGAGTGTGCTTTACCTAGGAAAAAAATATCTAAGACATTCCCCTAGACAACTTTGGGGGTGGCTAAATGTAATTCCAAAGGGTGCTCTGGTAACATAATTGGATAGTTCTTGTTTTGCCACACCCCTTTCTTAGGGAGCCTCATCTACCTTTAACCCCAATTTTGTGTCTGACTGGGGCTCAGATGCTGACTGCAGGTGTGGCATTCAGCAGGTGCATGGACAGGAGCCAACATTTCATATCTTCATGCCAAAGGGCTTGAGTCACCCTCCCAAGGCACAGGTAGCTCCTCCTCCTGCTGCTGCTGATTTTGGAGCACCTGCAGCCTGGTTTGACTGAGTTACAATTGCAAAACTGAATGGAGATCCTGCCTTCCCAAGAAGAACTATGGTAAGATCAGTGAAGCCACAAATCATATCACCAGCTAACTTTCCCACTAGCAGAAACTATTGTAGGCACATACCATAAGAATAGCATCAAAGACCATATGTATAGATTGACCATCCTGTACAAGTTATGGAACAAAAGAAGACCACTAGCAGACCCTGAAACCTCAGGAGCTAATACTCATCTCCCTAAAAATGGTGAGTAGAGTAGGCAGAATCTGCTAGGAATCCTGCGATGTTTTTCCACTGTGGTCCCTCTTCTTCAGGCTACTAAGGGAGTAGTACACAGACTGATCACATAAAGCACAAGATCATAAAATTCATCACATTCCCCTAACCAAGTCTAACTGGCAGACTGAGGAGCACAGAATGCTGCAGTGGGTAAAGAGGATCATCAGTATTTTCTTAGCTCCAAAAAATGTTTGCTTTAAAAAACCAATCTACCCTTCCCAGATCCACTTTCTCCCACCCACTACCCCTCACACACACACAGAGCAAACAGAAAGTAATTGTAGAAGGAAATAAAATAAAATATTACCTTAATAAAATGGTTTGTTACGATTAGTGGTATTTCTCCAATTCTCACAGGAAACAAAAATTGAATACACTTTGGTTTACAGCCCATTGTCCATAAAGTAAAACTGGCTACTAAACTGTGACAACTGTATATAAGTGGAGTAAAGAAAAAATTCTGAACTAAAAAATTAAGTGAATTAAAGAGGACATTAGATTCCTTCAAAATAGGAAATCTAAACAATTTTCCCCATCTGTGATTTTTATCTTAGTTTGCCATCACACAGGAAAATATCAATAATTCAGTGTAAATCTATGCCCCTTGAAAAGAATCAAAATGAATAAAGTATTCACTAATTAGCTTCTTAATGGGGAAGGTTTAATTGAACTATTCTATAACAATCTTCATCAAAGTTTCCAGGGCAACTTCATAAAAGATGTCAAACCTGGCCCATATTCTTATCACTTTAAAAATAATTCTCAATACACAGAAACACAGAAAGCTGATTTCTCTTCAATACTGTTAACACTCAGGCCACTACATTTTCTGATGTCAGCAATCCCCTTCCCACAAATATTCCAAGTATGCACCACCGTCATTCTCCTTTCAATTATGTGGTTTCTGTGCTCCTTTACTGATTGAGTCCAGGCCTCTTGGATAATGAGAAGCATGTGCAGAAAAAATATGCTCTTAAAAACATATACATCAGTTTCATCTGCATTATAAAGAGGGAGAGTAGATCATTTGTCCTTATCAAAAGATCAAAATGTAAAGTTTGTTATGAGATATCATAAAGGGAAAAAAAGATAGACATCAGTACCTTAAGGAGGGGGCAGTTATTGAGATCTGAAGCAACACCAGTAAATAAGGAAGCTCCCCCCACCAGAAAATTCTAGTTTGGAAACATTTATATCTAATGTAATCTTAATGTTGCCTTGGAGGGTATTTAAGTTCTGACATACATATGGAAATAAGCCACGAATTGCACAGCAAGTATAAATAGTTCATCATTAATAAAAACCAGCTGTGAAAAAGTACTACAATGGCTGTGTTTCAGTTACTGGCCATCGTCAGTATTTGTCACAGGCAAATATTAATCAAAACTTTCTCTATTAAAACATACACAGAAATGCGTTTTACTCTTTAACACTTCGGAGAAGCTTTGAAGATCTCACTGACCACTGACTCACTATAGTGCATTCCAGCTATTGTCTCTTTTTGAAGCTATTTTTCATCACCCTGGCTGTCACTAGAGTCTTCTTATTTGTACCTCAAGTTACCACAGAATATGAAAATGTTTGTTTTTCAAAAAGCTGAGAGAAAATAATACAATCCTGGGGCCAATCTTAATTATAATCAGTAAGGCAATGGAGTACTAAAGGGCACTCAATGTTATAAGAGAGCACAGCTCATTAAAAGTGAACACCTGCTCGGGACCCTGTAATAAGCCTGCTCTGCCATCATGCAAACACCTTTCATCCAATGACCTCAAAGTATGTGCCCAATATGAAGCATGCTTAAACACCTCTGTGAAGTATTAATATCCTTGCTTCCCAGAAGGGTAACTGGAGCTTAGAGCAGTTAATTCATGTACCCTTGATCACATGGCAAGTCAGAAAGGGACTGGGCAAAGAAATCCCGATCCTGGCTTCAAGTCACATAGGCTAATGCCATTTCATGAGGCTGAGGCAATAGTGAAAGTGACTTCACAAATACCTAGGCAAGCCTACTGAATTTTGAGGAGTATATTTTTCAAGAATTATCTGAGGATATATCAACAAATAGATCTATGTGTATTTTTCCACGGACACTTATTACCAAAAAAATACTCCTGCACTTCACTTGGCACCTCATAAATAGCAAGGATCATATCTCAGCCAACCTGGGCTACAAAGTGAGTTCAAGGCCAGCCTGAATTGCATAGTAAGACCCTGTCTCCAAAAAAATAAATAAATAAAAAATTAAAACATATCTTACTTTTCTAATCTGGATAGGAAAATTATTTAATTTATGATGAGCCACTGGTTACCAAGAATGAATTCATCACAAATTGGAGTTCACATGTATGCTATTCCTTATTCTTAAAGGAAAATTAAAAGTCCATGGAACTAAACTTTCACTACACTATGAAGACCTCAAAAGATCCCATTATGTGGAGGACATGATACTGTAGCTACATATCTTTTATTTGTCTACAACTCTTAGTTTCCTTACTATTTTTCAGTCTTATTCAAATATGTTAGTTTTTATAGTGCATGTGAGTAATACAGACCACTGAAGTTTGTTTTGCGGAACCAATACTTGTGTACAAAATATTTTTTACTCCCCTCTCCCTTTCCACTTGATACTCTTCCAATAACTTAACCACAATATTTTCAAAGCTATAAAACAAGCATACCTGTGCTTTCCCCCTTCTCCTTCCTCTTTTTCTGGAGTTTTCACACTCTACCTAATTTGTGCTGTCTTGATGGTATAACACAATACAGTAATTTAAGAATCACTGTCAATGACAAAGTAAACTGTGGGCTCCTAGTTTGTTTTAGTTTTGTTTTGTTGTTTAAAATGAAAGAGAGTGAAAGGAGTCGAAAGAATAGAATTAACATCCTCACTAGGTACATAAACAACCCCATGACAGAAAGTGTCTAGGGGTTACTTACTCAATCTGTTAGTCTCTACTGGCATTCAAGAAACAAATAGGATTATTCATGCATATTCACTTGGTTCTGATTCTGTTTCTCCCCCTCAGGTTTATAAATCTATGTCTTAGGTGAGCTCTTATTTAAAAACAATGTCCTATATTCCTATGGTCTTAGCTATATAAAATGTATGAATATAGTAACAAAGATTTAAAACGAACTGAGAAAAATGAAAGTAGGTGATCTGCTAGAATGATGGAATTCTTCATAAAGTTTTGGGCAAGGTCTTAGGTTTTAATTTCATGTTGTTAAAATATAAAACACAATGTATTTATATTGATATAGCCTTACAAGCTCTTTTCTTAAATGGATGACTAAGTCTGTTTCTAACAACCAATGCACCTCATTCTAATAGCAATCATTAACATTCACACCAGATATTGAAGCCTTGAGAGAGAACTATAAGATTTTAAGAACTGGTTCTCGAAATCATCCTGTTGCACCTCTACAGTTCACAGTGTGGAAAACTTGCCAAGGGAAACCAAGTTAGAGTTAAGTCTTGAGCCTGGGTCCCTCTTACCAGTAGGTTCACTATGAAAGCTTACCATAGATTCTCAGATTTAAATGGCATCAGTTGCCATTATTTACCAGAAACAATTTTCTCTATCATTGGGTTAGTCAAATACAATAATTGGAAATAAAATCTTTTACTTAAATGAGGTGGATGTCCCACCATTAGACTTATTTAAAACCCAAGCAGTCTGATCTAATCCAGAAAGCAATGCTAGCTCCCTTCTACAGGCATTTATGGGCCAGGGTTACTTTGGCTAGTATTATTGCAAGCTAGAATAATTAAGACAGTTAACTCCACCTCACAACAAAAAGACTTCAAAAACCAAATAATAACCTCTTTCCATTCATGCAGTAGTCATTACAACAAATTCTAATGTATTCCTTTATGCAATAAATATGTTTCTGTCGAGGCCTAGTTATTTCAATATGTCACATCATCGTTTAAAGGCAATAACAAGGAAAGCTATTTCTTTCAAAGAAATTTGTGATGGATTCTTTTATAAAGCAAACCACCTCTTATTTTCTTTCTTTCTCTCATTTTTTTTTTTTGGTTCAGAGTACGTGTGTGTGTGTGTGTGTGTGTGTGTGTAAGGGGCAACTTTCCTCCTTTCTCTGGCTTAAAAAGGGTTAGAAGCCCACCATAGAGAATGATGCACTATGGACAGCCTGTTTAATGCCCACCTTAGTCCCTGGAACCAAATTCTAACCTTTGGCTTGGGGGTGGGACACTAGATTTTGGAACAAAGTTCACAAAAGGCAGCAAAAAATGAAAAGTAAGTAAGACTAAAGACAACACATCGTAGTAACACACCAACAAAAATTCCTGGGGACAGGAAATCAGTGGATCACAATTCTAAACAAATTGGTTTAGTCCCCAGCTAATTAACTTGTTAAGCAGATCTCTAAACTCACTGAATCCATGGGAGAAAGAGGTGATGTAATAGGAGATTTGGAAACATTTACCCATTTATCATCCTAAAAGGCTCAGCCACGACCACACACACCTCTCTCCAACCCTTTCAGTAGGTTTTAGCTGAGCTTAATGGGCGCAAAGGACAATTTCTACCAGACAGCCCCTAAGAATAGACTGTTCTCATGCATTCCAAATGCTCAGTCTCCATGGAGGAGGCTACCTGGTCACAAGCATTTCCCAAGAGGGTATATATCCTCTACTCCTCTTCCTTGGTAACACCCCCACACACACCATGTTGCCCCAAACAAAACAAAACAACTTATAACTACCCTGAGAACTTGAGGGACTTTTCTGGGGTAAAGGAAAAGAAAAGTTAAGAGGAGGGCAGAAGAGTGTGAGAAACTCCTCTTATCTCCAAATGGAAAAAAGGGCCTTAAAAAGCTGGATCAAAGGAAGAAAGGGGGTGGGGGTGAAGGGCTGCTTAATTACAAAGACACCCTTTTAAAGAAGGAACAGGCCCTGGGAGAGGGCTTTTAGGAGAGGCCCAGAAGCAGATGTACCTACTTAGGATTCTGGCACTCAATGAGATCTCAAAGTCAGAGTATCCATCCCTGTCTTCCCATTAGATGATTCTTTATGCATTCTGGAAAGGGTCAGCATCGTTCTTTGTAGGACTTCAGAAAAAACAACTCCACAAAATGTCTTACTTATGCATTAGTCTAATAAATGCAACTTCATAAACCAGAAATGAGACTTTAACTTTCAAATCCCAAGCAATATTGAAAATGAATTTTTAAAATCCCCTTTCTAAAATGTTTAAGTAGGTAAGCAGATCCACAAAGGTCACATAAGAGTTACATACAAATGTGGTCACAGGTTTACTTCACACCTAGATTATTAAGTCAGAAAAAATGTACTTTCAATTTTACAGATCCATAAGCTCTTCCAAAGAAAGAAGTAACTTAAAATGAAGTATGATGTAGCGCCAGAAAGTGTCTGTAAATGACACCGGATAAACCCATACAGAACTGCTGGAACCTGAGTTACCATCCATAAATAGATGCAACTACTCTACAACCACCTGGCTATTAAAATGTCCCAAGCCAGTTATAAAATGTAGTTTGGTCAAGCCAGCTTTTCCCTCCCAACTGATCTGAAACAGGATAGCTTTTAAAATTTTCACCATGTAAGGTTCCTTCTCTACCTTCCTGCTTACCTTTACCCCGTTAAAATCAACCAAAGAAATTATTTTAAACTAGAAGAAAATAATTGGCTCCCAAATAAGCAATGGGTTTGGATATCAGTAACAGGTCTTTGAACACTACCATTCTTATAATTTTGATGCACTTGTCCAACTGAAGATAGGTGGGAGATGGGTGAAAATTTATCCCAGGTCCAAAATAGCATTTCAGACTATTCTTAGCTACTGAGGGTACTGAAAGGTCTGAGAAGGCTTTACAAAAGCTGGCCTTGGAAAGAACTTTCACAAAGCCTAGCTCAAGGAGACTTAAATATCCTTAGCCCCCTTCATCAGTGAAGATTGTGGTGACTAATTATCTTCCTCACTGAATGGGAGAAGGTTATATTCTTAAGTTTTAAACTGCCTGCTAATGTCTACTTTTCCTGGCCAGGAGAGAGAACTAAACTAAACACCTCAAGTTGTTCAAAAATTCTTCCTACAATATATACTGTAAATTGAAAATACCCTTTTTCTCAAACTTTCCCTTTCCTCTCTCATTAATCTGTATTCAACTATCCTTTTGCAAATTATTAGTATAATGATTAGTAGCAGTTTACCACGGATTGCTCACAGTCTATAAAGACTGTCATTTTCCCTCCCATATTTCCTTCTCTTCCGTTTCAGATACTCATAAGATCCATCTTACTGTTGAAGAAGCAACATTCAGTGGTACGGCCTTGGACCCTCTAACCACCTACCTGGTCCACCAAACTTCTTGTGCCTTGGATCTTATAAAGCAACTGTGGGGACTCCGCTCCTCACTAATACCACCATCACACAAGCAAAGAGTAGTGTTGTAGATTACTCCCAGATTTTAAAATTTGAAGAATTCATACATAGCCCCCAGGTCAGGGAGGGGGATCCTCCTAAGCATTTAGAAGAAAGCAATCCAGTTATCTAAGATAAGTAGGAGCTTTAGTGGTTGGCTAAAGGTGAAACTCAGCTTGCCTCAGGTCTTTAGTTCCTCACGTGATTAATTACCTAGACCTAGAGACCTACAAGGACCCCAGGAGTTAAGGGAGGTAAAAGTACCACCAAGTAGTGCTTCCCTCTAGCATCTCCTCGTTAATGTAAGACGAGAGGGGTACACACTCTTTAACTAATTTAACTGGCTGCATACCCCAGAAAACTCATGACCAGCTGCAGAAAGTAGAACACACGGTCATCCCCACACGCACATCTAGACCGACTCGCGCTGCGGGTACGACTAAGTTCATGCCACCATAGATTCCTGCCCAGGCTCCCCACGAAAAGTAACCACGCGTCTCCTACCCCTGAAGGCAACGAAGACAAGGTGACGACTCTGCTTGCTCAAGTGGCTTTGGTCCCGGGCCAGCGGCCAGGGATGGGCAGGGAAAGCCCCAATTCCTGGCTGCTCCCCTCCTCGCTGCTCCGTCCGGAATTTCCTTGGTGGCAGTGGACAGACAGGATACCGGGCCAGAGGGTGGAGCAGTGGACAGTGGGAAGCGAGACAGACTAGAGGTGGTGGTAGTGCGGGGGAGGCGAGAGAACTAAGGGAAGAGGAGGCGAAAGGAAAGGGAACGGAGATGGAAGAGGAATTCAGGGGTCTACGGGTTTAGGCAGCCTGAAAGCTCCTCAGAAGGAAGGGGCGTGACTGCGATGAAGGTAGCTCTGGGGCTAAGGATGGGAAGTAGAAGAGGGGGAGGAATGGGTGGCTTTTCTTGGGGCCAAGAACGGCTAGGACCGCCCAAGAGCTGGGCGGGGGAGAGGGGTGGACACTGAAAGAGGCGGAGCAGAGGGCGGGGAAAGAAGGGCAGGGGCCAGCCCGAACTCTAGGTGGGGGTGGGGAACGGGCGCCAATGAGTGACGGGGCCTGGGGACAGGGAAGTTTCAAACAATTGAAAAGCACGGTCCCGGGGCTCGGCAAAAGTGGGGGACCCTTGCTATTGTCCCCCTAGCTGAGTACGACTTGGTTAGCGTAGCCCGGCGAGTCTACCCAAGGACTGCTCTACTGCTCTGGAGGAAGGAAAGTGTTCTGCAAAGACTACAATAATAACCTATGGCAACAGCTCAGCAGAGCCGCGTGGGAGAGCCATTGCAGCTCCCCTCCCCGCAGCGGGAGGAAGAAAAACAAATAATAGAAATGCTGAAAAAGCAGCTTCTACCAAGGCCTAGTTAAAATAATTCAGGAAGGAGCGGCGCTCCTTCGTTTTCCTTCCCCTCCTGCTTCCTATTACCAGCAGGCCCCCACCCAGGTCACAGCACTTGGGAGACACCCTCCGTTTTTCCTTCACTCCCTCGGACCTCCCCCTTCTTCTCTCTTCTCCCTCGCCTGCCCCGCGCCAGCGCTGGAGCCCTGGGAGGACGAAGGAGGGGTTTTGAAGAGGCCCTGCCTCTTGGGCAGACTGGGAGTGCAGGCCTAGGAGGAGTGGACTTTGAAGAGTGACTCCCACCCGCCGACCATTCTTTTATAGCTACTGGTTAGCCAGTCCTGGCCTGAGGTTCGCTTATGATTGGCCCTTTGAGCCGCCAATCCGATCCTTCGTCCCACCCGCACTCAAAATTAATAAAGCTAAACAAGAGGCTATTGTCTAACTCTCTCTTCTCCCCCAGCTACTGCTGGGAATAGAAAGATGAGACGCTTGATTTCTCAGTCTACTTGAAGAGTGCGTGTCTGCTGACTCGGTACACTTTATGTTCATTGCACTGTCTGGGCCTCTAAGAATAGATAATATTTTCCTCTTCGTTAAACCAGAAGGAAAGAAAAGCATGTGAAGTAAAAATGTGGCACTCAGGTTTCTTGGCTGAGAAAAAATGATATTGGTTAAGAACCCGCAGGGTTAAGTACAACAGCATCCTGGAACACAGAAAATCTACCATTTTACATTTGGGGGAAAAGACAGCACAAAGAAACAGTGTTGCGGTAGCAAAATAACATGGAATTTGGAACCAAAGAGAATTCATTGTGGGCTCTGGCACTTATTAGCCAGTTGTGTGACTTTTAAGTGGTTCTATGTCTCAGCCTTAATTTTTCTATCTGTAAATAAATGCTACAAGACACGCCCTATTAAGTTAATGACTCTGGTGTGAAAATAAAATGAAAAGTATGTGAGACTCTATAAACCACAAAGCACTCCACACATGTATATGTTTCTGCTTGTGTATGGCACATGGTGGACAGTCTCACATGTGTTTGAGAATCAAATCGGCTGCTCATCTGTTTTAAGCATTTACATCCAAGGTTATGTAGCTTTTGTGGCTTCACTTTAAAAAGTTAACTGTTTTCTTACTATTTTGGGAGTAGATGTGCAGTTGGCTCCCTGTAGTTAGAATAATAAATTACCTCTTTTCTAACCAGGGTTGGTGAAATTTCTTTTTTAAACAGTTCTGCAGTTGCGCCTTGACCTAAATCTGTTATGGTTCTGGTACTCAAAGAGGAAATCATGCTGTGTATTTCTGATTTGAACTTGAGTAAACAAATATGAAGAAACATTTACCATGGAAACCACCATTCTCCACAGATCTGTGTTTCCTAGAAAAAGTTTCAAGTAAGAAGTAAGCCTAAATGTAAAGACCTTGACAACACAAAGTTATTATAATAAACTCATGCCAGTGAAGGACTGACATCCAACTCAAACTTGTCTATTGGGGGCCTTATGAGAGGTGGGGAATCGAGACCTGCAAAAGGAAGTGTGCTCAAAGGAAACACAATTTCATGGTGAGCAGGACCTCAGAATATCCCTCTGGATACAGAAAAAGCAGTGGGTAGATGACATACAGTAGAATGTGCTCTGCCAAGAGTCGCTGATTCAGAAGCAAGAACATCAGCAAAATAAATTCTCAGTATAATTCCTTTTACATGTGATGTGAGGTAAAATGGGTGGTTTTTACATAAGGATGGTGAATCTTTGACTATTTGAGACATACAGATACCTGGTTTGTGAGAAGAAATTATTCCAGGCTTGTGGAGGTGAGGACTAAAGAGTTAGACAGAGTCGCTATATAGAGTTACAACTGGTTATGATGGTGACAAGATATGTGCTAAACTTGAGAATGCTGTTAAAATGGGAAAAGAAAAATATGCACATGGCAGAATTAAAGTAAAACAGTACTGAAAGGGTACAGTGTCAAGTTCCTCACCACCACATTGCTTTTCTTCCTGTTCCTTACAGGTGGGCTCAACATTTGCAGTAGACCTTGCATCTCTTTACTCATCAATGTGTCTTAAATATCCTTCTGTCTCAGTAACTACCTTTATATGATAGCTCAGTATCTCACTGCAAAAGATGTGCAAAAATTAGTTTACTTATTCTCCTAGTAGGGCATTTAGGCCATTCTCTATCTTGTGCCTCTGCATAAGATACTGGAAAATAAAATCATATCAGTAAAGATCTGGTGCCTTTGTAATATGTCTACCCCCACCTTGAAATTGCCGTCTCAAAGATTTTTACAACTTGTCTTCCCACAGCTATTGAAAACCCCTAAAACATAGCTCTTTCAATACTGCTTTTCAAAGATTGCCATGGGCATGACTATTTTTCAAGTTTGAATTTTGATTGAGTAGAGTTAACAGAGCTTTACACTTAAGGATGAATGAGCCCACGGGTGAATCACTTATTGGTCTGTGGTAAACAAGTTTCTTGGTACCTTTGTTTTACCAAAGTCTTCCAAACTTCTTAGGTGTTCTTTTCTTTTGCCATGCAAGAGTTCTTCTGTGTTTTTACCCTGAAAAATCTTTCAGTTTGTTTAAACTGAGTTTGAATTAAAGCTATGCATTGACTGCTCCACATAAAAGGGAGGGGGAAAGGGAGGCTAACATCAACAAACATCTATTGAACTGCTGTTATAGGCAGGACTGAAAAAACAAAGAAGTATGAGACTTGGCACCTGCCTTCCAGGACATATACTTAAGAATTCAACTAACAAGCATATGCTAAGTGCTAAATGAATGGTATTGACAGTAAAAGCTGTGAAAGTTAAGATAAAAGAGTGTAAACTAGTTCTAGAAAGTGCGTTTATACAGTAAACTATGCCACACACATTTATCTAATCCCCACAGCATCTCCATGTCTTCATATCCTGACTATAAATTATGGAAAGCCCTCTGGGGAATAACAGGAGAATTAACCACTAGCTGTAAAACACCTGTATGGACACTGGGCCACCTAAGTACTGCATATTTAAAAACTTCAGGTACCAATATGGAAAAAAAGAGGGTCATTTTAAGCTCAGAACTCAATCTCCATCTCAAACTGTGCTGCTTGATCTTTTTTTTTTCCAGAAAATGAAGCTCCTCCTTTAACATGTAATAAAAATCAGTATCTCTGCTCCAAAACATAAAGTCTATAAAAAAATAGTCTGGGCACAGTGTCTAATGCCTGCAATCAGAGCTGCTCAGGAGGCTGAGACAGGAGGATCACAAGTTTAAGACAAGCCTAGGCAACTTAGGAAGACCCAGTCTCAAATAAAAAATAAATGTGAACAGTTGAGAATGTGTAGCTTAGCACTCCATGGATTCAATCCCCAGTACTGGTGTGTGTGTGTGTGTGTGTGTGTGTGTGTGTGTGTGTGTGTGTGTTTGTATGGCTATCTTGAAAACATGTAAAATGAAATAAACCAGATACAAAAGGACAAATGTGTGATTCCACTTATATGAGAGACCTAGAATAGGCAAATTCAGAGACAGAAAGTAGGATAATAGTGATCAGGAGCTGAGACGGGAGTAATGGGAAGATAGTGTTTAACAGGGACAGTTTCTGTTTGAGATGATGAAGAAGCTTAAAATAGTGGCAATGGTCTTTAAACTCAATACCAGTGATAGGAGCTGCCAAGAAATAGAAAGTAGGACCCAAGACCCC
Source organism: Dolichotis patagonum (assembly GCA_004027295.1). Taxonomy (NCBI): domain Eukaryota; kingdom Metazoa; phylum Chordata; class Mammalia; order Rodentia; family Caviidae; genus Dolichotis; species Dolichotis patagonum. The sequence goes on from PVJX010009214.1 coordinate 51,982, forward strand.
ATCACTAAGCAAGGCAGACCCTGCTAGCCACAATTTTCAATTTTTCAATAGAATCCAGAAGTCAAATGCACTTAATGTAAAATCTCCTAGTTTTTAATTTCAGCAACTATCACCTTAGTAATAGTCTGCCCTTTGTGTCCAAAATGTTTTCCAGCATACAGGAGAAGTAGCCAAGAGAATATGGTTTCTGTCTATCCTCGAGTTCCTGGCTAGATTTTTCATAAAGGAAAAGCTATAAAAACATAATGCTTTGCATTGAATGACATTCTTTCCCATCCACCAAGTCAACTGGGGGTGTGAAATGAGCATATCTTCCTCTAACTACGAGGTGAATAACTAAATGCATTTAGGAACAAAAGCAGAGGCAACACATATTCTGGAGAAAATTAATCCTAAGAATTTATATCTCTATATATAATGCCCTAGCCAAAAATGCCCTGCAGATATATCAAACACTGAAAAATCACCTTCTCCAGGATACTTCCCAAAGTCAGGCTCTTATTTATTCTTAAAGACACTAGCCCTGCACATGCATAAACCAGCTGACCAGAAAAGTACAGCTTTATCTGAATAGGAAAGGAACAAAGGAACTCACACAAGCATCCAGCTAAATGCTCTTCCTTTGGATCTCCTTCCGCCCCCTCCCACTTATTCCAAGCATATAGCTCCCCCTACACACACACATGCACGCACATGTGCGCGCACACACACACACACACGGCCCAGACACAGGAAGTTTGAAGCCTGATCCATGTGTGGAAAACAGCAATGTGGGAATACAGGAAACAGCACCACAACTGCTCCAAGGCCAAGACCTACGCCAGCTTTTGAGAGCCAAATTACTAGTGGGGTACTTGTGGCCCCCAGTCTTTTCGAATTAAATCTGATGTAGGAAAATAAAGCTGCCTGAAAGTCTGTTCCCCAAATACCTCCTAGGGTCCTGTTTGAGTAACGTGGCTTTGCCTCTTTATGATTTATGCAGAGCTTCACTTCAGCTTAACTAAATACCATATCTCCTTCAGCAGCTTAAGTTTCTGGAAAAGCCAAAACCGTTCATACTTTTTAGTAGGGTTTGTTTGCTAAATCCTAGGTTAGTGGGACTAAGAGGGAGGTAAGAAGGCTGAGGCACACATATCAAAGTCTGTACTCTGAAAGGCTGAGAGGGAGAATATACTTTAGTCAATGACAAAGAACAAATTTCTGAAAGCAAGTCAGAGGGAAATCAAATTTCTGAGCCATTAAGCACATTAAATGTACAGAGTTAGCAGGATTTAAAGGAAGTTCATGCTCTGACATTACCCTTTGCAAATAAACTTGTGATTGATTCGGTGCTCTCTTTGTTTCTGTAGTTGCCAGAGTGTCTGAGAGTTGTTATCCCAGTTGGAGGAGAAGAAGGCTGTGACTAGAGTAGAGATTTATCTTCCCTGGCTCACTGCCCCACTTTAGGAACTGTTGGGAGAAGGCAGGTCAATGCCATTCTGGTGTGATTTAAGGTAGGCCCACCTTGCAGGCCCCAATCAGCCATCTTTTTGCGTCTGCCACTGTCCCGTGAAATTTACACAGGAAAGACCCTTGTTACAGTGCAAATACCTAACCTGGGAAAGGTTAGATAGTAAACCATTGGGGTGTAGAGTCACTCAAGCCTGTATTCTACTCAAAGCTCCATGATTTACCAAAGAAGTCAATTACTTAACCAGCCTGGACAGCAGTTCCCTTATCTGAAAAGTCAAGGAATTTCTGCACCATCAGGGGTTTCTATAAAGATAAAGTGAAATAGCATAGTTAGAGGTCCTATCATAATGCCTGGCATATTAAAGGAGTTTATTTCTTTATGCCACTTCATTTAATCATCTTAAAGCATTTCAGAAGTTAGGATGATTGGTTTGCTTAGTGGCTTATAGGGATTAAGATCTTCTAGCTGCTGGGCCTTATCATCAAGACCCACAGTCACTTTTCCTTTCTGACCCTGATCAGCAGGGTGGTGTGGTGCTAAGCCTACAGGCCTCAGCATGCAAAGGACCTAGTTCCCTAGTGTTGTTCTATTGCTCTGTTTATGTGGCTTCCGTCAGATTTTGAGTCTCAATATCCTCATTTGTGATACAAGGATAATAGCATCAATTTCCAAGGGGGCTGGTAAAGAAAAAAATGATGGCTATATGCAAACAGTAGCTGGTCCTATTATTTGTAATGTTGTGTACAACAGAATGGCTAAAGTTTACTTTGTCTACCACACAGTTTCTGAACTAAAGTAGTGAATAGTTTTGGTATAAGTATTGAAAAATTCTTTTTCCCCTCCAGTATTGAGGACTGAACCCAGGTATTTTATACTGAGTTACAGCCCTAGATCTTTTTTTGTATTTTTATTTTTCATTATGAGGCAAGGTCTTGTTAAGTGTGATGGCTTAACAAATAGTCAACTTGTAACACCTAGCTGAACTGAATCAGTGTGGTGCTGGGTTTGGAGGGCCCACCTGAGGATCATTGCTAACAGCATAAAAAAAGAACTGAAGAGGAAGATGATGCGCTGTTGATTTTCCTGGAGAAGACTGCTATGCTGGCTTTCCTAATAGGAAGTCAGCTGTTCTCATATGAGAGGAGCTCATGACCTCGCTGTCACTGAGGATAGCTACTGTTCTCTTTGGGAGAGTTTGCCTCTTTGATTGTCACTTCCTGGCTCCAGCGCAGTCCCTCAGCCTACTGACACGGATCCTTCATCCCTGTGGCACAGACATTCTCACATCCACCACTGATCTTTGGGCCTTCCCAGTGCAGATTCTTGACACAGATTTGCATGAGACATTGTCATGGAATCTAGGCCTCCAGCTGAACTCGTGCAGGACATTGCGATTGGCTCTAGAGCTTCGACTGGACTCATGCGGGACATTGCTATGGTATCCAGGCCCTCAGCTGGATTCTTTGGGCCTCTAGTGCGTGTACAGATCTCTTCTACCCTTTTGCATTTGACTCTTTGGGTGAATATTATAAAATAATCCTATGAATTATGTGTCCTGTATTAAATCTTTTCCATTGTATATACTTACTACAACACTAAGTCACTAAGTTGTCTAAACTGGGCTCAAACTAGTGATCCTTTTGCCTCAGCCTTCTAAATTTCTGGAGTTGCAAGTTTTCAAGTGTTGATAATTCATAAGTAAATGTCAGCTATGCATTCCTAGCTTCCAAATTTTGTCTAAGGAGTTTGGAGCAATGCTCAGACAGCTATAGAGCTCTCAGTAAAAAGTGTGGAACTTCCTCTAAAGATTCTCCATGTTTGGTCAAGATGTGAGTGAAAAGATGGACTCCTAGAAGGTGCTACAAGAGATCCTGGGATAATAGAACATCTGTGCTGTGAGTCGGAGCCCGTGTACTCTTTAAACATTGTTTAAACGAATGTGCTTGGGATGTGCTGGTAAACACAATAGGCAAAATCTCTGCACTTATGAAATTTGCACTTTGGTAGGTATATATTTAAGGATCTGTGAGGATTCTTGATGTGTCCCTTACAGTCCTATAACATCCTATTAATAGCTCAATAAATACCAACTATTACTCATAGTAACTGTGGTAATTGTAGTAGTAGTAATGTATTTTACTAGAACAATGATCATTTTGTTAAAATGAGGTTAAGCCAGGTAATTTCTCTACAAGGGACAATATGTGGCTAAAAGAAATACTTGAGATTCTTGCAATATAAGCAACAGCAAGTTGCTTATGCAACTATTTTCCATCCAGAGTGCTAGTATTTGTCTTTTGTACTATATTTTCTGCAGTAGCAGTTAATTCTGTGGTAAATTTTAGCCCAAGGTTGCCCTGAGCAGTTAGTTTGATCTCTATTTGGATAAACTTTCTTCCTTTGTTATCTCCAAGGAGATCAAAGAGCCTGGATGTGAGGCCAGGATACATTGCTGCATGCCTGTAGTCCTAGCACTTGAGGCTGAGACAGGAAGATCATGAGTTTGAGGCCAGTCTAAGCAACTTACTAAGACAAAAAAAAAGCATGAATATAGAATCGTGACATTTCCCTACAACCATTTTGTCATGTTTTTCTTAGGTGATATTAACTAAACAAATATTTAATACAAGCTCCATGTCCCATTATTATAGTTCTAGAGTCCCTTTTGCAAAAGCACAGTGTGTCAGAAGGGGAGGAAAAGGCTTTGCAAGTTTGTTATTTTGTTTTGTTTTTTCAGTACTGGGGATCTGAAGATTAAACCTAGAGCCTTTGCACTGAGCTATGTCCCCAGTTTTCTTATTTTGAGAAAACATACTATAATTCTTCTGCCTCAGCCTCCCAGCATGTTGGGACTACAGGTATGTGCTATTGGGCCAGCTCTAGTTTGGTTTTCATGAAATGCAATTTTTATCTTGCTCCACAACAACAGAATCATGGCTTCAGTTTCCATCATTGTTATATGGTTAATTTCACCAAGTGTCGTGTTTCATGTACTATCACATTTCGAGCATTTCAATTAAGGCTCACTGCCTCCCACAAGGGTGGGAGGGCTTAGGTCAGGGTATTCAGAGAGACATAGTATTCTGTGGGTATTCACTAGCTTCCTCTCTTTTCCGTAGACTTCAGTTCTTTTTCTAGTTCCTATCCTTAACCAATTACTCATCACATTATTTTGTAGAAATTTAATCTTTGTATTGCCAACTAAACTGTAGCTTCTCCCAAGGTCATGCATAGTGATTTACTGCTGTAATCTCATATATAGTAAGTTCATATTAGAGGTTTGTTGATGAAAGGAACTACATGACAACACAAGCTTTTGTGAGCCATTTATGAGTCTTTTGGATGCCGCATTCTACTTTGCATTGAAACCCAAAATTGAAACTTTTCTCTATGTCTAATTTAGTGGCGAAGTTATTGATCTGGAATACTCCTCTATCTTGGATGAAAACCCTTCAAGCATTCACAATTCCATCTTAGTGTCTTTCCCAGGTTAGCCTCAATAATTTTATAAACTCAGCTCTCTTCTTCCTTTGAACACAGATTTTGAAATTCAGTACCGTTTCAATTTAAAAGTCTTTTTGACTCATGATTTTCTGAAAGTCTTAAATTTTTCCTGATTCCAACATCTTGATCATTTCATTTGTATCCCCACCCTTACCCCAGCTCCCTACTGGATTACCTCTCCTAAGAATGCTCTTCTTTGCCAGTCATTTCTCACCTTGGTGTAAAACTGGCATTGAATTTGTAATCTAGGGAGAGGTTGGTTAGTGCTACAAAGTTATAGCTAGATAGGAGTCCTCTTATATAGCAGGATGACGACATTGAGTACTGTGTTAGGTATTTCAAAGTAGAAGATTCTGAATGTTCTTACCAAAAGGAAAGGGGAAAGGTATGTGGTAATAATTATGCCAAATACCCTGATTTAATTATTACATAATAAATACATGTATGAAAACACCACATTCTATTCTATAAATATGGACAGTTATTATGTGTCTGTTAAAAACAAAACTTAAAAAAAGAGAAATTTGACTTTGGTGATGCTAATTATATGCTCTGCAAACATGGGCAAGGAGCTTAATCCATCTGAACCTTAATTTCTTCATCTGTGACAATTGAGAAAATAATCACTGTCATGTCTTGGTACAACAATGGCTAGTTGTGAGTTTCACATCAAACAGTAGGTATGAAAACAACTAGGCAAGTGAAATATACAGCTATTTTCAGGACACCTGAGGTTAGTGTCTAACCTTCCTTTCCCTCCCAATTAGGCACCAAGCATTAATAAAGTTTTAAACCCTCTTGCCCTGGGCCATTGCTGGGTGGGGTAAGCATTGTTCTTCCTATCTTGACAAGTTGATCTTAGTTTAAGACTTGTTGCCCTTAGGTCTTTTCAAGCAGCATCTGCTAGTTGTGGGAAAGGAGGGACCACTCCCCTAGCTTCTCAAAAGCTGATTATCAGGAGCTGTTTAGACACTATGCAATTTCTATTTTCAAGCCTGCTTTGTCTTCCCTAGAGAAAAGTGGATTTTGTGAGGGAAAGGAAAAGAAGCATTTCCAAACTCTTTCTCCTTGGTACCAGACCTGTCAGGATTCCAGATTTCAATTTTCCAGGCATAATTTCTTTATATTCATGAGGGTTTATCCTGTGAGGTACTTTAAGATGGATACCAGGCAGGTAAGTTACATTTTGCAGAGATTTCACTTATTCCCAAAGTGAAGTATCAGCTGATTCGTAATTACAAAACCCAGGACTTCCCTGCCTTTGTGGTATTAGGGAAAAAAAAAACCACCACCATTATTGTTTGCCTTCCCTTGACCTCAGCTTCCCTCCTGAGTTTGAATCTGGTCTTTAAGCTCCTGAGGGAGTTCTCCAGCTTTAACTTGGCCAGATGCTCAGTGTTCTGCTCAAATCACAGTCATCTTTTCCCTCCACCTTGAATAGCTTTTGCACACACTCTTAGAGTGGCTCAAATCTACTTCTTCTCTAGCTAGTTCTTACTGCTGTGGAAGTTGCCTTTTTGCAGTCCAGAAATCCTGATTACTTAGTATCTGGTTTAGTCTTTTTCTCATTCTGAATCTTTTTAAAATAACATTTTATTTTTGACTGCCACTGCTAATTTTGCAGCACATCTAACCATAGTAAGTGCTCAATAAGTATTCTTCAAATTGAAATTGAATTCTAATATACATAATCACCATCTTCTTGAGCAAGGATGAGCAAACCATGGTTAATTGAGTTTTGTGCAACTCCAGTTAAGATTCATTTATTTTATATTGTAATGTGTAGTTGGGAACAAGAAATGTGCAACAGATACTATAGAACTATAGCTAATGAAGCTTAAAATATTTGCTATCTGGCTCTTTACAGAGAAAGTTTGGTAACTCCTATGGTTTTTCTTTGTATCCAAAAACAGTTCAAAGCACTTTTGACCCTTTGACCTTCCTTTCAAAGTTATAGGAAATTGCTGATTATTAATTGCCCTATTGTACTATCTCATCTACCCATTCCACTCAATTTTTACTCTAGCCATGAAAAGTTCTTTCACCTCCAGAACTCACATTTAATTTCTTTCCCAGGGAATAAACTAACTTCCTTCCCTAAAACCAGTCTCCTACTCCCTCCCCTCCAGTACTAATTAATATCCCTTAGGCACTGGTGGACACCTCAGAAAGTGAAAGCTTCTTGCTTATTATAACAGAGTATCAGAAACATGCTCAGGGTAATTTGAAGACAGAACAGATGTTAAATTGGGGAGATTATTGTAGACAGCTAAACCACAGAGACACTTAAAATCCCCCTGCAAATGGAGACTAACTATTTCATCCACAAGGTGATTTATTTCCATAGCTCTTTGGAAGAAAACAGGATCATTTTGCTAGGGCTCAGCTTACTCAGCAAAAGGACTAATCTCTGTTAAAATGTATTTTATGCCAAATTTAATTTTACTGTCATTGGTTTTCCTTGTGCACTAACTTCATAGATCCGGAGGTTGAGCCACACCTAAAGAATGTTGCATAACTGAAACAAAAGTTATTATCCCTTAGTCCAAACACAAATACTTACTGAAGTACTATTAGATACATAGCATGAGATTGATGCCATGAAATCTAAACTCAGACCTAGGATCCAGTATAGTTGGAGAGACAAAATGCTTGGAAAATTATAAAAAGTGTTCTGTGATACAATTCATGTGAGTGAATAGCATCAATTCAGTGTAGTCCTCCTGAACCTCTCACAGCACAAATATATTTTTAAAATTTTCATTTTATTCTAAATATTTTGTTGCTGCAATCATACAGAAGGAAGCCATGTGTATGAAATTTGATTAGCAAAGAAGGTACATAGGATGTGTTCAATGATGATTCCTTGGATGATTGCAGAAAGAGTGAGTATACAAAGACATTCCAAGCTCATGGAATATGTTGAGATTCAGAAAATGCACCCCCAAATTATGGCAATTTGGCACAGTCAGTACTTTAACATAAAAGAGTCTGGAGAGCCTCAGAAGCAGCCTCAGAAGCCACATCTCTGTCTAATTTTCTCTTGCACAAATTTTTCTTATCTCTTTCTCTTCCAGAACTGAGACACAGAAACCAGAATTCCTCTCCCCCAAGGTGGGTCATAGAAACTCTTCTCCCCAAAGCCAAATATAACACCTAGGATGGTTGCCATCTCTCTTCTCCCTTCTTCCTTGAAGACTCTCATTCCAAAGAGGTCCTGCATCATCCTAGGAGGAAGGAATATTACACAGAGAGACCAAGGAATGCACAGGCTTCGCTGAGTTTTCCCTTCAGTCTATTGCTATTTGATCATTCCATTTATACACAATTATCCATTCTTCCTGAAAAGTAGACATAAACACAGTTTTACTTTTGGTTGGGGATATTAATTTCTGAAGTCTCCAATGTCATAGAAAATTTCTATCCAATACAACTTTTGTGCCTTTCTCTCATTAATCTGTCTTCTTATAGTAGTGTTATGTTTTGTATTTCGATGGCCCCCCCAAGCCTCATGCAATCATGGAGGCAAATGAGTCTCTAGCATTTGTGATTAGTTCATTGTCTAGCACTGGGATTGGTAGAGTGAGTGCTGTACCTGCCCAGGGGCAGGTAGCTGGCATACAATATAAGGGAGAGAAGGAGACGTGCTTTTCCCTTTTTGCCCTTTTTTGCTCTTGTTGTTTGTGGCTGCCATGAATGGTTGCTCCTCAGCCACACCATCCTGCCTTGGAGCCAGCTTAGTATGGACTAAAACCTCCAAAAATTGTAAGCTACGTAAACCTTTCTTTCCTTCATTTTGGGTGTCAAGTATTTTGTCTCAGCAATGAGAGAAAATTAACCAAGACAAGTAGTGTCTACAGTGATGCTTATAAATGAAGAAAGGTCACACATCTTTGTGCTCTAATGAATAATAACATTAGCAAAGGTCTATAATCTTAAAAATGGTCATTTGTTTGCAATACAAGTGAGTAAACTGACCTGATTACAGCAGATATTTTGTAAAAATGTGGAAAAGTCTAGTACAGCTATGGAAGATAGGACTAAATTTTGTGCTTTTGGAGATTTCAGAGACTGTCCAGGTCTTCTTGGTGCACACTTGCTATTTAGTTTGGGAGCAAGACTGACAAATACTAAATTTGACATTTTGGGGCCTTTTATCACCCATTTTAAGAATACCTTCATTGGTGCATATATCAGATCTTGCAACTGAATCTGCACACCTATGTTGAGTCAAGAGTAGATAGACTGGATTTGAAGTATGTGCTGATCTAGTGGCCAAGACTATGAAAGTTCCACAGATAACTGAAAGTTAATTTCTTAAAAATATCTCTTCCAGATGTTCTTGAGAATTCAGAAGCCAAAGACTTTTTCGTTTGTTTGAAAGAATGACAGTGTAACACAGTGACTGATGATTCCAAAATCAATACCATCTGCCAAAACTCTTCTAAAATCCATGTATCAAACTGCCTGCTGGGACCCATTACTGGAACTTTAGAATGAATAAAACCCAATCTTATCAGATGCTTTCATGTATATTCTTCATTCTCATTTGCCTCTGCCTCTATCTTCCGTCTCTATTAATGACACCACCATCTGTCTAGTTACCTAAGTCAGAATAATGGGGGATCTACAAAAGTTTTCCCTCTCCCTCACCATCTACCAGTCAATCATTGAAGTATTTCAAATCAGTCTTCTATTCCCACTGTCACTGTCCTCCATATCTTCTGGCTTTCCTGGCTCTATCTTTTTTCCATCATGCTAAGGCACTGAAAGAAACATCACGTTAAAACAAAAACCTATTCTTGCTGCTGTAGGGGTGGGGAGATATGCTGCCCCTCTTCACTTCGAATAAGCATTACAGCTGACAGTCCTGTAACAAGACAGATTAATGAGAGAAAGGCATAACAAATTTACTTCATTGGGAGCTTTCAGAAATGAAGAGCCAAAACAGTAAAAGTATTTATGCTTAATTTTCATGAATAATTGACAATCATTTGCACATGTAATTGGACAAAAGGAAATGATCAAATAGTAACACATGAGGGGGAAACTCTGCACAGTTTGTGTGTTTAGATTCTTCTTTTCCTCTCTGTGTAA
>PVJX010009215.1:0-61929 GCA_004027295.1 Dolichotis patagonum
AGGAGGAAAAAAGGAGGAGGAGGAGGAATTCCTAAAAACTCTGGCTTAGCTGAGACAACATATGTGAAACCCACTTGGTAGACTCCAAAGTGCTCTAGAAATGCTAATTATAATTAAGCGTGATTTTATTACAACTGGAACTAAATGCTTTCTGGAGTGCATTTGTAATTGTTTACAAACAGCCAAGAGAGGGAATTCCCTTAATAAAAATGTGTATAAAGCCAAGCTTTACAGAAAATCAGTTCATCCTAGGAGGGGTTCTGTCTACAGTCTGCTACTCCAAGGCAGCTGCTTTGTGTCATGGGATGGGTGGTGTGGGTAACTGCTGGGGACCAGCCTCTTCTTCCGGCTCCTGTCCACAAAGCACACCCCCCATCAACAATCTGCCACCTCCCAGTGGCACTGGAGAAGGCAGTCAAGGGAGGCCAGATGAGCTAGGACTCTGGAGTCAGAACGCCCAGGGTTTCAAGTCTGGGTCTACGTGATCACCTCTTGTACAGACTTGGCCATGCTCCTTAGACTCTTGGAGCCTCTGTTTCTAAATAATAACAGCCATTACTTTTAATGGCAGTCTTATCACGCACCAGGTATTATATTAAGTATTTATCTCAGCTGCCCCTTACATGTCAGCCCACGAGATACCCAATGCACAGATGGGAAGCAGGGTCACAGAGGTTAAAGGATAGAAGTCAGAATTTAAGTCCTGTCTGGTTCCATGTAGCCTGGCATACTCTAGATCTTTGCTAGCTCTGATGTTTTACTACTACTCGGATACAATGGTCTTCACAGGCCAAGAGTATCTCCGAGTTTCCAGAGCTACATGATAGTTAAGTGAATACGCACTTGAGTTAGCTGCCTGGGTTCCAATCTCTCTGCCTTTTATTACCAGGCCTTGGGGATGTCACTTCATCCTTCTGAGACCCTATTTCTTCTTCTCTGCAAGGGGAACAATGACAGCAGGTATGTAGGACTGTTGTGAGGAAAATGTAAGATGTTAACTGCTCATTAGAAGGTTCTCTCCTACAGGCATTTCATCTGACCTGGTCTTCTTAGCATTCCTCTGCTCTAGCAGCAGTGGGAGATACCGTCCCCTCTGAAACAGAGGAGTCCATGTGATGCTCTGCTTAGCTTTGGGCTCCTTGAGGAGCAGACAGGGATGACTGGAGAGCGCTAATCCCTGGGGATTCTATCAGTCCTATCACAGAGCAGATCTCTTATCTGCGCAGTATTCTGGGATTCTGCAGAGGACATTACTTAAAAAGACGAGTTTCCTATTTAATCTTTAGGAAATGTATAGACCAAATGAAAAAAAATGGGCATATACTAAATTTTAACCCTAGGCATATAGCTCAGTGGCATAAGCCCCTACCTGGCAAGTGCAAGGTCCTGAATTTGATTCCCGGTACCAATAAATAAATGAATGAATGAATTTTAACCTCATAATGTGTACATTCTCCATTTCTTCCTTGCACTTTCACCTGACTACAATCTCCAAAAGTAATACTTTGGATGGGCAGCAGTGAGACAGTACTTGTGGAACAATTTCTTCCCTCTTGGCCTCTGCATCCGCTGGCAGATCACAGTCTCAGGTGATCTTATTAAAAGTAGCAAGCAGGTAGCTGTGGACTGGGCCCCAGTTTGACAAGCTCCCAGGAGATTTCCACAGAAGTGGTCAGAGGTAAGCCTTAGGGAGAACACTATTCCGAATACATAGGGAAGCATGGGTATGTCTCTCTAAAATCTTTTTAAAATTTCTTTAAACTGCTGGAAAACAATTCGAAGAAAATCTTATGGGGGACTCCTACGTGTAAAAAAAACCCGCCAAAGCGGAGTCCTTCGGTGAAGATGGCTTTGTGAAAGACTAAAACCAAGCTTTGTTTTTCCCCAAGGAGAGTCCACAGCGCCTCCTGGTGGACCACAGGATCAACTGGAACAATTCTAGATGGGTTGATGGCCTTCCCTCTCTAGGGGCTGGCTCCCAGGATTCCTTGCTGTACCAGCCACCCCAGCGAGGCCTTTTTCCTTATGTGACCTGACACCTTATAAGGTCTTCATTAGGGATGTGACCTTGCTAGGAACCCTCCTCTCCACATTTAATCCCACTCATCCTTCTTATTCCTGTATCTCACCCCAGAGTTGTTCCTGGAACCTCCTCACCTCTGGCTGCCACGGGACTTACGCTCTATATAATGAAATCAGTCCTTATCCTGGTTTTCAGCTGTTTTGGGGACTCCAGATACATCCTCCCACATATACTGAAATTAAACCGTAAGCTCCTGCGGTCAGAAGCCCCCTTTTCCTTTCATTATGTTTCTGACCCAGTGTTGGGCGAGTGGTTAAGACCTCAGACGGATGATGGGACGGATGATGAATGAATGGATGACTCCACATGCCTTTCCTTCTTCACACCTTCCCCAACCCAAAACAAGCATAAGGCCAATCTCTGTTGTGATTGGATTTCAGGTTCTTCCTATTTCCTTGAAGAGTGTACCAAATTTCATTTGCATGAGATCAAAACGTACCTTCTGTTTTATATTATCTGTCAAGGTAGTTAATTAAAAGTTTAAAATTCCCTACTGACTTTGGGGGAAGAGGGATCAGACCTTTGTCTTTTTTACTCATGGGTCTTGCTTTCTACTGTCCAGCTCAGATTGCTCTAATACATCTTTACATTCTCCGCCTTATACCACCGTTAAAAAAAACAAAAAAAAACAAACCAAAAACCTGTCACTCAAAGGTTCCTGTTTTGTGTTCCTTTTAGTCTGATGTTCATTACTCATGATTTCTTGAGTCACTCTAGCAACACACACTTGACAAATGCTCTACTTTGGCTTCTGCTTTTTTCTCATTTATATGATTTGCTAATACACAGTGCACTGCTGATTGGGGCATATCTCCTCTCAGACTCTTGTCCTTAATTTATGAACCCAGACCGTGTATTGCTAATCACGATCTAGTTTCTTTTATTGGCCTATTTCATGCTCCTTTGTGCTCTTTCTTCTACTCTTTTATTGCCCAAACTACTTCGCTTCTTTCTGCCTTTAAATACATTTGAAAGATGAACACAATCTATTTTCATGCAGTGAACCTTCTGCTCCTCTATGGTTTTGTAAAAGGTCTCAGGTGATTTTTGCCAACAGTCTCTCAACCTTGTACGTTCCAGGTCCCTCCTGAGGAAGATGGGTTCTGACTTTGGTTCTGCTGGTTCTGGAGAGGGAAAAATACTATGCCATTGTGGATGACAGTAACCGCTTCGAATTCTTGGTCCCTGAGGGGTGGGGGTTGAGAGCTGGCTCCATCACATCCCTTGGGTGGATCTCTCAAACCGCCTCTCTACTATGTTCAACTGGAGTTTTGAGCTTTTGTATTGGCAGCTAAATTTGCTGAGTCCCTCCTCCTCCTAAATTTCTGACATGTCTCTCCATGACTACACAATTACTACGGTAAGAGGGTGAGACAGAGTTCAGCGCTGGGCAGTGGTCCTGGACCTTTCTTCCTGGGCTTTTTTGCTGCCGTGACACTCAGACCCTAAGATGGGGCCCCTCTGGCTGTATCCCAGGAGGAGCACAAGCCTCACTTGGGAGTCCTTGCCGCAACTCTGCAGTTTGAGGTTCATGACCCACACAGTCCTCTTAGTGTCTGTGACTTTGCTTTGCCCTACAGAACCCAGTGACAGCGGGCAACCCACCAGGCATGCAGCAGTGGCTGAGTCAGCCCTGGGCACCTCTTACCTCAAACTGGATCAGCACTGTCCCACTCTCGAGGCCCTTCTTTAGCAGCTCCATGGATCCCTCCAAAGTGTCCCCACCCTCTGGACACATGGGGAAAATGGCCTCTGGGAAAAGCTGGTTCAGTTCATCTTCAGATTTGATCTCGGCAAACGAGTGGACAGCTGGAACAAACAAGACAGCACATCTGGCTTGCCACGGTGGCTGATCAGTTTCCTTCAAAAACCTACCCTACGGCGCGGGGTGCAGACGGTTTATAACGTCTTATTAAATGATTAGGCACAGGGTGATCATTTCACCAGAGACACCACTTGTGGGCCAATGACTCAGGATGTGGTAATTATGGAAAACAACATACTAATCTTTCTGGTAAGTTTTAGATCAAAGTGTTTAGTACACACAGGGTTTTTTTTTTTTTTTTTTTGTACCAGGGATCAACCTCACAATCTCACACTTACCAGGCAAGCATTTGAACTACTGAGCTAAATCCCTGGCCCCCACGCAGGCTTTTTGACAAGGTAAGGAAAGAAGAAATGCAGTGTTTTAAAAGGAAGCGTACTGTCTCTGCATGCTCTTTCTGGTCTGGTTATTTATCTACTCATCCTCATAACCCCTTCCCTCTTCCTAGGTTCTTTTCACTTACTTTTTTAAAGTGAGCATTTTCCCAGGCACCAGGAGTCGGGACCGGGACAGCATCATTCCTGAGGGCCCAGAGGCTGTTTCTATGTGGGAGGCTCCCAAGTACCTCCAGTCCTAATGTCTCATCTGAGCTTCAGCTTTACCTAAGCCCATGTCAGACTTAACAGGGGAAAAATTCTTGCATAGTACTTCTATTTGTCTGTCTCTACTTCTTCATTCTTTCTCCGAAGTTGGAAGCTTTGGGATCACTTTTGAATTTTCTGAGTGGAAAGGGAAGTCACTCCCTCACTCAAAAGCCTTCAAGAGGCCAGATGTGGTGGTGCATATCTATAATCCCAGTGCTGAGGGAGGAAGGGGCAGGGGGACTGCAAGTTTGGGCTCCACTTGGGCAACTTAGGGAAATTATACCAGATCGACAGATAGTGAATTGGTTGGGTAGCTCAGTGGTAGAGCACTCTTGGATTTAATCCCCAGTATCTCACACACACACATACACACCTTCAATGGTTCCCTACTAATCTTTAAAATAACAAGAATGGAGAACAACAATGTTTGGGTTTCCCCACACAGTTGAAGTGACTCCTCACAATTCTGAATGTTACTGTTCCTTCCGTTTCACAGATTAGGAAGTAGAATCTCAGAAAGGGAAGGTCATTTGTCCAAAGTAACTCAGCCTGTCAGGGCAGGACACGGGAATTCCTGGCAATACACAACAGTTCACGGCCCTCTGACTCTAATGATCACGTTCGTCTCATTGACCACAGCAGCTCAGCTGCTCTTGTACTATGTGATTTCTGTCCTACCTATGACTCCCTGTCCCAATGTCAGTTTATCATTTTTCTTGTAACAATTCATATTTTTTATGTACAAGCTTATGTTAAAATAAACTTACCATTACAGTTACTAGAAGACTGGTGGCCTGTTGTTTAGCTTGCACTGCCTACCCATACCTGTCCTCACCCCCAACAGGGCCAGCCCCTTGGTCAGGCCTGGTGGAGGCCTTTTCTGCCGCTCTGGACATCCAGCACGTGACAGGACACATCTATCACGTGATGGAGGCCTGGCCTCATCTCCAACTCCTCTGATGCCTATCATTGTAGACCTACTAGTCACAGGGTAGTAACTTTCCTCATCTTTGTGACTTGGTTTCCTCATCTCCCCACTTAGGGTGAGAACACTCAGCTCAGAGGAGTTGTGGGAGTTCAAGAGGATGATGACGTAGAGCAAATGGCACAGAGCAGGGCCTTCCCTGTTGTCCCTGGTAACACCAGCTGCTACCAGGACTCAACATTTACTATGTTCCCATCACACTGCTGGGCTTGGTGGGATGAGGTGGAAGGGGATGGGAATGACCCAAGAGACCCCTAAGTCAGCATAAAGGTGTGGGTGAGGGAGCCCCTATGGCCTCATGGAGAAGGAGGTATCGGGGTCTACGTGGACCTGGTTGCACAGGTCAGGAGATCTTGTGGGAGCAGAGAATGAGGGATGTGAGCTGCGTCTACGTGTGAGGCCAGGGCCTATAGTCACATCCTTCATTTACAGTCCGTATTTAGCGCTGTGTAGGGGGACCCAAGGGGAATGGCTTGTTACCGCAGAACAGCAACAGGAATAGTAATAATACCTGACAGAGCTCTCCCTGCAAACACTTGCTGCAGCCAAGCTGCAGCCCCAGTGCTTTCCAGGGTAAGCACCACTCGGTCTCCACAAGAGATGCGAGGAGGGCGCTATGCTGTCCTCAACTCACATCTGAGGAAAGTGACTCGCAGCCTGGGCAAGCAACTCGCTAAGTGTCCCTCGACCTGACCCGTAGGAGACATAACCCCAGACAACCATGCTCCGCCCTGCCAACCTCACTGCCTCCCTGACCAGATCAAACACATGGGAGTAATTTAACCCTATCCTCCGAGAAGGAGCAGAGGCGTTAGAAGTGACTGGGTTGTGCCTGGCCAGAAGCAATCAGTGGCTCTCACCCTACATAAGCGAGCTGTGGGGCTCTCGGGGAGAACTCTTGGGGTCAGTGCCCTCCCCTGCAGGCATATCTTCACGTTTCCCCCGCGAGAAGCCAGTCATTCGGGTTGTTATGTGAAAATTCTTTTTGAATGTTGGCACTAGACCCAGCATTTTGCAAAGCACAGCCTGGGCTAAGGAAGATCCTGCTTTGCTAGGGCTGCATCCTGTGACTCCTCCTCCCACAGGGGTTGTTACCTTTCCTCCGGATCACCAGGGCCAGCTCCCTGGAGTGGGACTCCCGGCTGGCTTTGATGAACATCACCACCTGATCGTGGGTGTGTTCCGAGATGTCCCGGCCATTGATCAACACAATCTGATCCCCTTCGTTCAGCTTAGGAATGCAGGTATCAGCCTGGTGGAGGGAAGAGAGTTCTCCGTTACCATAACATCACCCTCGAGGGAACAATGCCGAGCTCTCGGATGCCAGGCCCTGGAGACTGTGATGAAGTTTATCTTCCCTCCCCCGGTACCGATGTCACCATTTTCTCATGCTATGTAGACATGGTAGCGGGTCATGGGATTTCAAAGACATGCTGCTCAGAATGTAAGTTACGAACTGTTTCATAACTAGAGAACTGCTAAAGTCACTTCTCCATAGGAGCTTACTATCATAATGACAGCGATGCTTCCAATCTTTTGTTTTTTGGATGTACTGTTAGAAAATGATTCACTAGCTACGAGTAAGGATATATCTGTCTTGCAGTAGAGAAAGGAAGTCTTTGTCAGCAGAAGCTATTATGGAGCTGAGTGAGAAACAGTGTAAGAATGAAAGCTTCCTTAATCCTCAGAAATCATAAATAGCAATAAAATGTATACAACAAGCTTAAAGACCACTTAAGAGTAAAACCTCCCAAGTAGTTCCCTCTTGGAAGGCACAACAGTTCTTTGACACTCTACGGCTCTGAAAAAGCAGATAATAAGGTAATTGGAGGGTGATAGATCTGTTTGACCATAGTAATTGCTTCACTATGTTTAAGTACATCATGTCGTACCCCCTAAATACATACAATTAAAAAAACTAGAAGGAAAACAAAGCCTTTAGGAGGCGTTGGCAAAGAACTGGGGCAGGACTGGTGGTGAGATGGCAGGAAAGGGGCCTGAGATCATGATTCGATTTCAAACATGCAGTTGAGCACAACTGGTGCCTCAGTTCCCTGCCCTCTAGTAGTATTTCTCAAAATGTAATGGGCACATAACACACCCGAGGATCCTGTTATAAATGCAGATACTGGGTCAGCAGCCTATGTGAGGGTCTGAGGTTCCATGGGTAATTAGGTCTTGTGTGATGCAGGTACTGCAAGGACCACACTGAGAGGCAAGGTTCTAGAAAACATGAGTTCCACTCTTCCTCTCCATCTATATGTATTTACATACATGCTTTGCTTTTGTAAAGACAGAGTGAGAGATAGAGGGAGGAAAGGTGGGGAAGAAGGGAGGAAAAGGAGAGGGGGAAGAAGGGAAGTGGGGAGGAGAGAGAGGGGAGGGGAGGGGAGAAAGAAGGGTAGGGAGGAGAGGAGAGGGAAGGAAAGGGAGAAGAAATGGGTACACAGACATTGAAACCTGGTGGATTTATGGAAAAGTGAACACAGGTAGCAACCTGGGACAGGTTTACTCACAGGTGACTCTGGGTTTATCCTTGAGACTACAAGAGGCATCTTTTGATCCACTCCTCCCTGTAATGTTTTAAAGTGAAAAGACAGTTGAGTTGTTGTAGCAGGAAAACACAGGCAGACGCCAATGAATGTGAGTCTTCTGGCCCAGGGGAAGCCTCAAACTTGGCCCATGTCAACCACAGGTTTGTTACCCCTTTCAGAACCACAGAATAACACTGCTGACTCCACCACACTACAGGGCCAACCAGAAGACCTCTGCTCAGACACCTCCCCTGCCACCCCAGGTCCATCTTAACAAGCACCTTCGACCAGGGTGTGTAGCTGCTACCAACTCTCTGAGCTGTGGTATTCATGGGTTTAAAAATAGTGATTATTGCTTATTTTTAAGAGCTTAATAAGATGGTATAAATCTAGTGCATGGCAAATGTCAGGTGCAGAGCAGGTTCTTAGTATGAGGCAGTTGCTGTGGTCACACCAAAAACTACCAGTTCTGAGGGCTGAGCTGGTCTCTTCACATAGCTGAGATGTCTCTTCACATAGCTGTATGTTTCTAAAGCAAATTAAACATTCACCTAAAGATTGCTCCCCAGCATAAAACCTCTTTATACATACAGACAGCATACCTTAAGGTTAAATCCAAATTTCCCATCTTCATCTGGCGTGATACGGATCAAGACTAAATAGCTGTCACCATTATCATTCTGGAAAACATTGAAAAGTGGTCACTGACATTATTTCCCTCTCCTGTGCTTGTTTCTTTGGGTCATGGGTCCTCTGGCCACTTCCATGTGCCATGACCTGAGCCCACTGACCTTGTCACAGTAGTACTGGCCGGTGTCGTCAGTGGAGCCCCCTTTGGTCACTCTATGGAAGTCCTCTAGGAACTGCTGGTCAACCCCATCTGGTGAGCAGGATCCTGGAGCATTTGAAGATGGAGACACAGAACTGGATGACTTCTGGGTCAGGCAGCTATGTGCTGGGTTGTTCTCGGATAAACTCCTTCAGTGTGGAGAAGGAACAGATATATTAGTAACTGGCTTAATACGTTATTGGAACAAACACAGCTAACTGCGGATGTTTTTGCCGACCCCTGGAGCCTTAGTAGATCTGCAAAGGTCAACTGCAGGGCTCTCACACACTCAAGAGTCCTCAAGCCACCCCTATACTGTCCAGCCTAAATACTAACTCATTTTGGTTTGGGATAAAGGGGCCCCAGGAGGGCAGGATGCCTTAGAACACTGATGAGGAAATGGGTCCAGCTACTCAGGTTAATTATTTTAGAGGAGTCGTGCTATGTTGCTCAGGCTAACCTCAAGTGATCTTTCTGCTTCAGCCTTCCCAGTAGCTGAGACTACAGACCTGCACCACTATGCCTGGCTCTGGTGGTTTAAGTGTTGAACCAGATTCTGACAGCAAGGTCACATAAATGGACATGCCCCCATCTCTTCTGGAAACTTTCTTTCCATCTCATTCCTGCTGCTAGCTCTGTTCCATAGAACTCTGGGCTACTTAAAAGAGCAAGTGCTTCATATTCAGAATAATTTCCATCTCTCCTGCTTTGTGGCATTTCCTTGGGATATCCACAAATTGTCCAAACTGAGATCATATGTTTTTATTTTTCTCCATTTAATGTAGGACTTTCTGTATCTTAGGGCTGTACTGTCCAATATGGTAGCCATGAGTCACATGTGGCTATCTAAATGTAAATTAAGATGAGAAAAGCCAGTTCCTGGTACCAGCCACAGTTCAGACACACAATGGCCACATGTGGCAGGTGGCTCCTGCACCGGCTCCACCATCCCACAAGTTCTGTAGGGCACCACTGCCTTAGAAATCGCCAGCCAATTAGAGCCGGCAGGACTGTGTGTGTGCCTGCTCCCGCTCCTCTCACAGAAGAAGATGCTGAGGCTACGGAGGCTGAGTGACACGCCCAACATCACACAGCTCCCTCACCTAGGAGACAGCAGTCTTAGGCACTGAGTCCCGAGGATATCTTTCCTCTCCAGGCCATGCCAAATCTGCTCCTGAGAAACCCTGGCTCTGACGTCACAGAGCCACGGGCGGGATCAACCATCCCCTTCATCATCACCTTCTCTGAATCACCCACGCCAGCTCCTTCAGAGCCGTGGGGATTGAGCAGGTGTCTCAAAACACCCATGAATATGGGTTCTTCCTGCAGTCTACAGACTCTGCTACCTCCTAGTCCCATGCAAAGTGAAGACAGGAAGTGAGCAGAAACAAAGTAGGCAGCTGCTTCTAACTCACATGCATGGATTTCTCATTAAAATGGTGCTTCTGTTTCCTTTCAAGTTCAAATTAGCTTACTGTGTGTAGGGGGTGGGCTGGGGCAGGAGGCAACTGGGGATGGAACCCAGGGCCTTGTGCATATCAGGCAAGTGCTAAGTCATAACTCCAGCCCAGTTCTACAGTTAGTAAGAGCACCAGCTAATGGAGGGAAGGGCAACGGTGGAAGCCAAAGCATTTAGGAAATACTATTTCCAGTTCTAGTGCCGGACTTGAACCTCTTTTGTAGGAAGAAGTTGCCAATAGTGTGTAAACACTTCAAATGTTTGGATAAATCTACAGGTTGGGTGACAGCAGTGGAAGGCAATGGAAAACAAAAACCAGAAAAGCTGGATGAACTATGCTTATTTAATTTTTAAACTGGATTTCAATTTATTTTCTGTGGGACTTTATTGTATGAGATTTAAGTTTTCTTTTTTTAACTGAATGATCTAAAGCAGCTTACAGGGCTAAATAATATTGGTACTACTACTACTGTATAGTACTGTTAAAATATTCAAAGTCATTCTATGTCTCAACCTGCTCTGTAAGTAGGTTTTGAGAAGCTACTTTTAGGCAGTAATTTATTTACATAAATGGCTGACTTTGGGACTGATCAACCGTGTACAGAGGCCGTCTGCAGAGTGCAGAGACGCTCAGCTCATTGTGTAGGATGGATGGACAGGTGGATGAGGGGCAGCACAATGGATGACACAGATGACATGGTGGCAGCCAGCCAGAGTACTGGCCTGCCAGGAGTGGAGCTGTCAACACAACAGGCTCCTCCCTCATTTGCAGGACTCAAGGTGCCACTGAGATGGGGCAAATGGGCAAGGAGAGAGAAGGAAGGGGACTGCCTCGCAGACCAGGTTCCACAGGAGTGAATGAATAAAGGAAGAAGCAATGGGTTGAGGGACAGAAGATGACTTCGTGGGTGGCACTCAGCTGATGACTGCAGGGAGGAGGAACAGAAGCAAGAGTTTGTCCCCAAGATAGGAAGAGGATGCCAAGGACTTTTGCCATCTTCTAGGAACCAGGGCAGACATGTGAGACAGATCATGCCCCAGTTTCCGAGGAGAAAGGGGCAGAGACAGAACGTCCACCAGCTGCCTGAGAACTGTAGATACAACTGGCATCAGCAACGAAAGCTGTACATGAATTCACCTCTCTAGAAAGCAGAAAATTAAAGAAATGAAAAAAGACAGTTTCTCCTGAAAGGAAGATGCTCTCCCAAGAAAGGGTGGCCAATGCTGTGGAGCCATAGGAAAGAATGGCTTCCTTCATCCAGATGCAAGGCAGCATGGGATGGGCATGAAAATGAGGGTGGAGACTGGGCCAGTCCAGGTTCTGGGTGTTTGTGAGATGTTTACCCACATGCAAATGGGCAAGACCAAGTGAAGGTCATCAAGGTTCAGGAGAAATGAACACACACATGACACATGAACCCCGGCTCCCAGCTGGTGCCCTCCGAGAAGACCTTGGGATGACAAACAGAACCCCCCTGCTTTCAGGTCTGTGCCACCCCCTGTTGAAGGCTGATGCACAGCTGAGAAGTGAGGGGCAAAGACAGCAAAGGGCAAGACAGTCAATGGAACTGGGATTAACTTAGAGAACAGCAGCCAGGTCTACCATACAGAACTGGAAACAGACACCATGCATGTTGTGTCAGGGGCTCCGAGCAGGAACCTATATGCTGGCTTGGACTCTAGGAGATGTCCAACACAGTCTGGGAAGAACATTTGGTCTCAGGAGCCATGGTGGATTGATTCTAGGATCATACAACCTCCTATCCCCATGCCCAAATCCAGGATGCTCAAAAATGGCATAGTATTTGCAGTGACCTACACACATCCTCCTGGATACTCTAAGTCATCTCTAGGTGACATGTGATACCTAATGCAATGTAAATGCTATGTATATAGTTGTTATACTGCTTCCCCTCCCCCACATGGAACATTTATTCCATCAGCTCATCTCAATGAGCTATATATCTCCAGCCCTTTTTTATTTTTATTTTGACACAAGGTCTCACTAAGTTATCCAGGCTGGGTCCAACTGCCTCATTATCCTGTACTGTTTAGGGAATGACAAGAAAACATAGTCTGCACATGCTCAGTACCAATGCAGCAACCCTCACAGGCCTGGCTACATTTTGGATGTGCGGTTGGTTGAATCTGTGGATGCTGGACCTGTGGGTAGTGAGGGCTGATACCCCACAACCAGAGTGTCTAACACCTACGCACCGCAGGGTGCCTTCCCTCAGTGTGCTGCTCAGGCCGTGGGAGTGTGGGTGACAAGGCCAAGGGAATTCCTGCACTGTCAGTGTGGCTGAGGAAGGGGATCACTAAGGTCTCTTCCAACGGACTGGTGCTGTGAAATATAAAGCGACAGCTGCTCCGTATCCTGTGGAAGGAATTAGGCTCTATGGAAGAGGCAAATAAACAGTAAAGAAGTTAAACATGACAGGCAACAACACTGACTAGTGTTCCACGTCAGTGACCTGTCCAAACAATTCTGATACTAAAACAACAACTAAAAGTCTTTTGAATGCAACCCTAAATGCTCCTAAACTTTGTTTCTGCCAGTGTCTTCTGCTCTGCAAGCCAGTTTCTCTTTAAGCACGTCTCCTTGTATCTGGTGGGAGGTAGTGGGGGTTTTGCTTTTTGTTGTTCTCCTGAAAACTGACTTTCATGCAGAATTTGGCTTTTCCCTGAAAGCAAGGCAAGGAACACTGGAAGGCTGATAGAATGATGGGAATAACAAAAGTGCACAGCCTACTTGGGCACAAAACACACTGCCGAGGCTTCAAAACTATAATCATAAACTTGCAGTGCTGCTATAAATACGGAACAAACCAGAGTGACTCATCTGCCGGAATAATGTTCAGACAGCCGGAGCTGTGCCACTTTGGGTGGAGATCCAAAGACTAACCACTCTTTTTTCTCTTTCTTCTTCATTTTTAAGTGAGTACAGAACATTACACTTAATTCTTCAACTCAAAAGGAACCCTCCTCGCTGTCTGTGATGTTATTCATCTGATTTCTCTGACAGAATGCTTCTTTTTGCCTTTTAACACAAATCTGCTACAGAAAACATGTCAAACTTTTTCTTAAACATTTTGCAAATACTCACTGAAGTTCCAGATGCAAGTCTTTCTCACCAAGTACAGACCAGCCTGTACTTCTTGCCTGGGACAGCAGAAGATCCGGAGGTGTTCAGGGAGGCCAGAGGCCTTGAAGCCCCAGGACAAAGCAGCTTTATACCTGCAGGAAGAGGTCCTCCACCTAGCTGTCACTAACCACCTGTCCCACTTGCAAATTATAGCCACTAACTCAATTCTCCAAGTGGTCTACTGTCAATGCATCCAGCAAAACCTCACAGCAAGGAAGGCTGTCTGCAGCATCACTGTGTGCTTTTAACACTCAGCTGCAAAATGAAGACATGCTCCAGCAAGGCATATTATATGGTCTTGTGGAGAAGTTTCAAAGAGAATCAGCATGAACTGTGCAGTGTAAGCAGGGATAGAAATCACTGAAGTCAACAAGGCCTGAGGAAATAAGGTCTAAATATTATTTTATTTTCATGAATTTAGATATTAAGCAACTCTATGTGAGTGGTGGCTCCTATAATGTCCTGCAGCTTTCAATGAGCTATCATTCCATGTGACTGAAGGAAAAGGGGGGAAGACTGATGTAGGACATGCAATCAGGCCTCTCTGAAACCTCAGACAGTTCTCCAATCCTCCTTGCACCAAAGCAACAGGGTCCTACTCTGTGAAGACGATGGTTGGTTAGGTGCCACTGGCCTGGCTGGCCCGGAAGAGCCTTAAGGCAAAGCCTGCCGAGTCTGCTTCTATGTTCTGCCTTCTGCGACCAGCAAAGGCTGTATAAAGGGTGCTGCCAGACTCAGGGATGATGGAGCTTCACAAGGAGTTCCACAGAGTTGATTAAGGCATCACTCCCTATCTGACTCAGACTGTGGTGAGACCTCAGAGAGTGCTGTGCACAAGGGAGGCTGTCAACCCACCCTGGGGCCACTGCCATCGCCAAACAGCTGGGTGAGAGGAGGCAAGGACTTCTCCGCAAGTCAGGTGATGATGCCTGATTTACACCTGGCTTTTGAGAAATGCCCTTTCTTTTTGTAGATATGGTGGGAATTCACATCCCTTTCAATGAATGACAGAATAAACGTCTCAGGCTAGGTGAGAATTGTCAATAACACTTTTTGCATTGATGGGAATGGGCTACATCTGTGCTGCCCAATGTGGTAGCCACCAACTGTGGCTCAACAGAGCACTTAAGACGTGGCATGCGGGACTGAGGAATGTGATGCTTATATTCTGCCTGATTTTTTTGGCTTAAATATGCACAGCCACCTATGCTGGTTGCTACTGTACTACACAGTGGCAGGCCTCGACGCCCTCATGCTGGGTTTGCGAACCATGTAGGAGGCTCTGGATCATGTGTGTGTTTCTAAGTCTCTGGGCAGTTCCCTAAACCCTTCCGTGCTTTTGCTGAAGTAATAGAGCCCAGAGTCCACAGAGGTCTCAAACTAGGCAGAGTTGCACATGCCTGCATTTCAGCATTTCACTTCCTGGGCTGCAAAGTCACAGGGTCACCCAAAGAAACTCACACCCATCCACTGTAACTTCTGCAGTGGGGCAGCAAGTTGCAAGTCAAGGTGTGAGAGAGTGATCATTTCAACAAAAGCATCATCAACATAGGTCATGAGGAAATAATGACCCCAGGGATTACTGAACCAGAGGTGTTAAGAATAGGGACAGAGTGGAGACAGCAACAACACATGCAAGGGAAGGAGATCTGTAATTCACCTGTGAATGCCTAGCAGGGCAGGATGCACTTAATGCTCTAAGCCTAACAGCTACAGAGGCAAACATTTACAGATTAAAGTGTCTCTTGCTAATCCTTTGCTGATGTGGGAGGAATTACATTTCCAGATTTTGGCCACAGTTTGGGATTTAACAGAATGGTTACCCAATGACTAAGGTTGGCTTCCTAACAGTTTATCTTTTCATATCATACATCACCTTAAAGTGTCACATAATTTATGCTCTTTGTCTTATTTCCGTTGGAAAGTGATTGGAGATCGCCTACTCTAAAACATGTCTTGATTTTTAAAGTGTATACATGTTTGAATTGAACAATGAAGGGAAGGAAGGGAGTGAAAAGACAAGGCCTGGGCTGAGAGAAGCGAATGCGAGGGAACATGACATGCAATTCTGAGCTCGTCGGCAATCAAGGTGACTATGGGATGGGCTGCTACTGAATCACCGAAGGACTCAACCCAGGCTTTTAGAAGACATGCATTTTTCCCTGGCATTGATCAACAAGGAGAATTTGTATATTAAGAAAAGGAGATAGGGACATAGAAGGATTTAGAAGAAACTAACCTTGACAAATATCTGACAAGGGAGATAAAGATGTTACAGTTTGTCTTTTTTTAAACACTATTAATTAAAAACAAGAAAAACAAAACACAACAACCAAAACAAAACAAAAAAACCCTAAAAAATCCAAAGCCTCAGGGGCATATTCTTGTTCTGAGAAAGCTTTTAGCAGTAAGCACATTTCCAATGATCTGAACTCACAGAGTAATGTACTGCTAATCATTGCTCACAAGGTCCTAATCATTGCTCACAAGGTCCTAATCCTCTTCTCTGTGAGACAGACTGACTCAGACTAGGCCTTCCTCGTGAACGGGAGAGGAGACTACACAAGAGGTAAGGGGCCCCTGCAAAATAGGTCTCCATCACAGACAAGCAGCAGTGTGGTCCCGGGCCCCAGGCACACAGGCAGTCTCCCCTGTGGACAGGCAGTCTGACTGATGCTCTTCTGCTGGCAGTCGGCAAGCACCTTTGGAAGCTGGCTACAGGCACCGGCTCTTGCCTCCTCTTAAAGGGCAACCTGGGCCCGAGCATCTTCCTCAACAGTCAAATAGCAAATACAAAGAAACAAAGCACAAGGTTCTTACTCTCGGTGTGGGCTGCGGTTCTGAGAAACTTCGGAATCGCTGTCTTTGGGGGACAGGGAGCCCTTATAGGTGTAAAACACATCTTCGGTCTCTGTAATGTATGTCATCTCGTTTGCCAGGTTATCTGCAGAGGAGTGGCGGGGTTTTCGGATCTCATGCCGGAGCCGAGGACTTCGCCTGGGTGGGCAGAGGAAGAGCACAGAGTGCTGAAAGCAAATTCTTTCTGGTAGGTGACCAAAGGTCATCGATCTGACTCTGTCTTGGCCTCTCCAATGTCTTTAAAAATCAGAGTCAGACGGCTTGCTCCTGCACTAGCAGAATACACCCAAGGTGACAGAGATCCTGACCACTCAGCCCAGTGCAGTAGCCCTCAGAACAGTAGGCTCGGCCTTGTGAGTAGCCAGGAATAGACTGGCATATGCCCTTTGACCAGTGAGTGCCCCGGTGTGAATCCTGGCGCTTTCAAGACATAAGCAGGCCATACTGAAAGCTCATCAGAAAACTCCCACCAATGTAAACAAGGTACATAAAAGGTTTAGAAACCAAAGATTTTATCTTGGCAAACCTCAAGCCTTATTTTAATTATATCCATCTATGTGAATTCTACTGATCCCAGAACGAACGTTTGCTCTTTGAACTACATCCCTTAGTAAACCTATGTCATGAGATGGTCATCTGAGTGCCACCCTCTTCTCCAATAGAAGCAGTAGCCAAGTGACCTTAAGCAAGTCCTGTTACCTGTCTGGATCTTAATCATGCTTACAGCTCCTGAGAATGAACCAAATGAACGTTCTCAGTACTGGGGTGACTACAGTGGGTGGTCCTCATTGCTCTCTTTTCCCTCACCGTTTTTCCATCTTGACTTTCTTTGTTATTCAGTTCCCCTTAGCACTGTCCCCTGACAGTCCTCTGTCAGAGAGTCCTCTGCAGGCCTCTGTGACCTGCAATTTCCCTGAACCTGGATAATTAATAATGTGTTCACTGTAGAAGTGAAAAGGCTTTGTGAGCCTACTGGGAGAGGATCTATAATGAGCAGCAAAAGCTCCAGGCTACAAGTGTGGTAACACCTGAACCTGTCAAGGACAGTTTCTTCTAAATCCTTTCACGTCCTTGTCTTTTTTTTTCTTTTTTGTGGGTACCAAGAATCAAGCTCAGGACCTAACGCCTGACAGGCAGGTGCTGCGCCACTGAGCTACCTCCCTCGGCCCCTCTCTACTTTTCTCAGGAGAAATTCTCATTTATCAAGCAAGGCCAGAGGGAAAATATGTCTCTTCTAAAAGACTGGTTTGAGTTCTTTTGTCATTCAGTTACAAATCACACATCCGTTAGTTTCCTTTTTGCCTCGATCCCATCTTTTCCCTGGCATTGCTACCCGAGAGACTTACAGATAAACGAAGTTACTACTGTCTAGCATAAATTCACCTCTTTAGGTGAAGTGCTCACATTTTAAAAGCCAAGAAACAAGCCCATTCTATCATGACATGATTTCTGACAGTGAATACCATCATCATCCCTGGCCAGAGCACCTGGGCCCCACTGGTGGGGTCTGTACCTGGCAGGCCCTGCGCACTCCATTCTCTTTCTACCTCTTAGTTTCCCTTAGTTCTAATGGATCCGGTCTGGGAAATTACAGGCCTACCCTTCTTGCGTCTTTTTGTCCCCCCTTGGATTCCCCACATTAGGGAAAACACGCCATACTTGTCTTTCTGAGTTTGGCTTATTTCACTTATGTGATAAACTCCAGTTCCATCTATTTCCTTGTAAATGATGTAATTTCATTCTTTACAACTGAATAATACCCCACTATGTATATATACTACGCTTCCTTTCTTCATCCATATGATGATAGGCACCTAAGCTAATTCCGTATCTTGGCCATTATGGTTTGCGCTGCAATGAACGTGGGTATGCGGATGTCTCTACGGAGTGCTAACTTAATGCCTTCTTCACTGAAGAGTGGCAGAGTTGGATCACGAAGTAGTCCTAGTTGTTTGAGAAACCTCCAGACTGATTTCCATAGTGGCTACACTAATCTGCATTCCCACCAGCAGAACAGAAGGGTTCCTTTTCACCTACATCTTGGCCAGCATTGATGACACTTGTATTCTCCGATGACAGTCATTCTGGCTGGGATGAGATGGAATCTCAGTGTAGTTTTAATTTGCATTTCCCTGATAGTTAAAATACTGAACTTTGGCCACCTGTACCTCCTTGGGAAGTGTCTGCTGAATTCATCTGCTCATTTATTAACTGGGATATTATTTTTTTGGTCTTAAGCCCACTTTTGTTTAAAGCCACCCTGTTGATCCTGTGTGGAGCTAGGAGGCAAGGTTTCACTGCTTTGTTTCCTCTCCCATTGACGCCTGACCTTTTTCAGAGGCATTCACTAAGACGGGCTGATGTCTTTGGAGATCATAATAAAATAACAATAATAAAACAATTCTAACTGATCCTTTAAAAATATAAGGTTACACAGCCTTTTTACATTATATGTGGTCTCTTTTTTTTTATAACCATTTTTTAGATGGGGAAATGGATATCAGAGAGGGAAAGAAACTTGTTACTTAACAGAAGAGCCAAAAGCTGAGTTCATGACTTTCAGCTAAAAACCCAAATAGTCACAGCCTTCCTTTTTCCCTCCCCCCCCTTCTTCTTCTCTCCTCTCCCCTGTCCCTTGTCCCTTGTCCCTTTCCCTCTGCTTCTCCTTTTTTTTCTGTGCTGGAGATTAAACCTTGGGCCCTATGCATGCAAATCAAGAGCTTTGCCACTGAACCACACCTCCAGGACACGCAGACATCCTTCCTTTTAAACTGAGTGTATCCTCTTAAAAGGGGGTAGACTATTTTTCTATGTGCATTTGCTACTGTCACTGAGGATCACATATGCTTACACCCTTTACATCATGTACTTTTATTGGCTTTCCCCAAAGTTTATTCTGTGGTATGTTAATAGGAAAAACAAGATAAAATAAAGTTACAAATGCTTCTTTACTAAAGGACTTCGAAGAGCATTTAATATGCTAATATGTGTTATAATTCCAAGCACATTTCAGCAAGCTACAGTTTCTCAATTTATTGAAATCAAATACATTTTTAAAAGGATCATTTTAGGAATACAGTTGTATAAGAGGAATGACTTCTAATGTTCTAGTACAGTAAACTGACAGCAATTAATTATATATTTCAAAACAGCTTGTAGAGAGGTTCTTAAATGTTTCCAACACAAAGAAATAATAAATGTTTGAGGTGATGGATAGATCAGTTACACTGATCTTATCATTACATATTACGTACGTATAATAGACTATCATACTGTAGCCCACAAATGTGCATTATGTCAATTAAATTTTTTTTTAAAAATTAAAGAGCAGTATCTCAGCACTTTACGCTATGGAAATGTTAAGCTAGACTTGTATACTTCAGGAAAACAGTTACCTCTGCAACAGCCTAAAACGCACATGCAGACTGATTATAGATGAGGTCTTGTTTAGGAATTCATAGGCTGCGCCTGTATTTTTAAAAGACAGGACTGTCTCTTGGGGAGTGGAACAAATGAGGACTTACCAGTTAGGGGTGATTGGAGGGGACCGGGAAGGCAGACTCTTGGTTTCTAGATGTTCTACTGACAAGGACCTCCGCATGGCTGGGTTCCACACCATGCCTCCAATCAACTTCTTGCAGTATTGGTTATTTAAATACCTGAAAAACCACAAGCAGGTTCACTTTGCATACTCACATGCTCAGCAAGGAAGAAAATGCAGCACACATAGCACAGTCTCTCTACACTCTTTCTCGGACCATGGCTGCTCAATACCTGTATGACACCAACCAAGGTGACAAGGAGTGGAGTAAGACTGGTCTCAGCAGCGTCCTTTCTGTCCTGGCTTTTCCCTACATTGTTTCTTCTCTTTTGGTGAAAATACTTTTGTGTCTCTACTGCTTTAAGTAATTAAAATGCTTCCAGAATAACCAAGTCTGACCAGATGTGTAGGAATGTTAGGTTAGCACAGAAAGAGTGTTCAAGTACCTTCAAGGGATTCTTACTTTACTCACACTGGCATGAGTAAAAATATTAACCATCCTTCGTATGCTCCTTGTCACTCTGGCCAGCAGACACCACCACCATAAATCACTGGTAACTCTCTGACACAAAACCTGAGAATATACTTAGGAAGTATAATTTCAGGTCATGTTCTCCAAATGTGCTTTATACCTACAGAATTTAAGTCTTAGAGATGAACTGTCTGAGAGAATAGTCTGAAGTCCATTTAGGGGTACCACTTTCAGTTCTGGCATTTCAAATTTTAAACTACGCTCTTAATGTGTTCTGAAAACCTTCCACACACTTGTGTTCTAAAACCAACCAACCAACAAAAGCAAAGCAGAGTAACAAACAAAACTGGACTCCTCTGGAACATCAATAATTAATGCACAACAATAAATGGTACTGCCCCCTTGATGAACTTGCTCACAGTTCTAGAACTTTTCTGCTGAGGTAACTCTACATTAGACACCACACAACTGCTGAGGTCACAGGATTATAACACAGGGAGTGAGGAGCACTAGTCTAAGGTTTAATGCAGCAGATCTCCAAAGCATGTGTCACAGGTTATTAATAGGGACTCAGAAAAAGTGTTCTATTGTCCTACAAGCTTAGAAAATACTGACTTGGGAACTTTCATGGGGTTCTAATAAGCAAATGTGTGGCGGTGTCTCTATGGATGGGCAAACCATGTATAGTCTCTAAGCCTCAGTGTCCTCATCTGTAAAATAAATACAGGTAATGATAACTGAAATTCACGGTATGCTGAAGCTAGCGCCCCCAACTCACCCTTATGTCCTAAGTGACCCCCTGTGGCAAAGATGGCTGCTACTTCACCAAGCAAATTAGGATTCAGGGCTGCCTGTGACTGCTTTAATTAACAGAAGCGCTGGGCCAATTCTGAGCTTCACCCTCAGAGGGATCCTTGAGCCTCTGTGGAAGAAATTCAACTACTCTGCTGCAGAGCCCAGCTGGAGTTCAAAGGTGTGGAGCCCAGGTGTGTCAATCATTCCTTCAAAATACCAGGCAGGGAGAGAAGCTGTCTTGCACCTTCCAGACCAGTGCAGCCACCAGATGCATATCACAAAATCTTGTCTATACAGGCAGCAGAAGAGTCATCTGGTCAAGCCCTTGCTGAACTCCTGATCCACAACATCTTGAAACGCCAGAGTGGTGATACATTAAGCCATTAGGGTTTGTCTGTTATGCCGTAAGAGATGACTAAAACCCAGCCTCCTGCACTGGCTGCAGAAGAAAGTTTTGTAGATGAGGAAATTCAAGTGACAGAGCCTGGTGGCTGAGCACTGGGTACCTCCTTGGATCTGGCCTAGGGGAACAGGTCCAACCTAAGGCAAGGCTACATTTCAAGAAAATACTTGGAAGGAAACTGCTCCATTTTAATTAATTCATAAGCAATAACCTCCTAACAGGTGGTTTAAAGAGGTGTACAAACAAACACGTGCCCCGCCCCCCATTCTACACTATCTCGGCGAACTTCTACATCATGAGATCACCGTCTTTCACTGCACTGGGAGCAAGGAAGCTGCCACTAGCAGCGGAGAAAGGTCACCAGTGGCATAACCCCATATACATTTAATTATATTTTTATTCTAAAGAAAACTGCTCATGACAGCCAATTTTGCAGGTCTTCAATCTGAACTTCTTGATTAGAAAAATCACTTCCAAGTCTGCACTATCTCAGCACCTCTCTGCCACACTCACAGAGCTTTGTGTCACTCTGGATCTGGGTATGCTCCAAAAACCGTTTTATCTCACAGAAGCATGGGCCACCAAACTGCCACGACGGCTGTGCCAGCTGGGTTTTCTGAGTCTTCTGGTAAGTGATGTCAGGCCTTGAGGGATCTGCATCATTTTGTCCACCAAAGTCCCAAGGATGGCACGACCCAGAGTATGCAAAAGCCCACAGGCACACCAACTGCAATGGCTGCTGGGATGCAGAAGCCTGTGAGGCCACTGCAGACGGCAGGGCTGCTGCTGGTGCTGGCTTGGGCACAGCTCTCCTCTAAGGGGCCACGTGGGGCTTGGGCTTGCCTGTGTCATCGTGAGTATACAATGCCTCTGTACTTAAAAATGCCTCCAAAAATTATTCTCGTGACCTGTTCAATAATAGCTACTGAATGCGACAAAATACTAGACAGTGTTGCAAGAACTAAAGATTTTAAAAATACATCTATTCTTGGTTCATCTGAAGCTGAAAGAGAACATTAGCACCATAAACAGTATCACTCAGATTAAAAGAAATTCGCTACTCATTGGATCCGTAAGTTACCTAATGACTGTCACGCACTAGCAAAGTCATGCCTCTCACAGTACAGTCTGGCGCAGTTTCACACATCAGATAATGGGGCAGACACGAGCCTGTTTAGTAACAGCCACACTGATGACAACGACTCACAAAAACAATTATGAAAAACCAACAAAATATTCAGAAATTCTAAAAATAACTTGATAAAACAATTTCTGCTACCTCTTATATTCAGAAAGCAGCCTTAGAACAAAGAAACATAAATATAAACTACATGGTTACTTTATTTATAGATTAAATTTTAATCTAAAATCTAAAAATGTACATCTGAATTAATACAAATTTATACAAACTTCTTTTACAGTTCTTGGTCATTAAATATTCTGAATGTCATTCCTGTGGTCAATAGTACTTACAGGATAGTTGTACGAACTAAATATAATTCAATACAAAGTAAATATTAGGTTGTTCTCGAATACAGTTATTAATGCTTTGTGATTCTTACAGGCAATCCATCCCAAAGTCATTTGACTTGGGAAACCTTTATTTCTGCTCATTCTGCTTTTGTAGAACGTTGATTAATGTTCTAGGGGTGAGGCCAGCTTACTGGCACCAGGCTGGGAAGCCCTTATGTGGCAGCAGAGTGACACTCAGAGTCCTTCATGGGACAGGGCAGGGGGCAGCTGTGATTCTGTTTTCCAGGGGACTCTAAGCACAGGCGAGTGAAGGGGACAGAAACCAGTACTGGAAATGTGAGATGCACCTGGGGATGTGCAGAAAGAGACACAGTTGCTCCTGGGGGGACTCAGTCATGGTTTCAGGAATGAAAGCCTAAGACCTCTGCCAAAGAGGTCCACTTACTAGAAGTGACCAGGACACAGTGACATCTCAGTTTAGTATGTTCACATTCCCTAAGGCATACTCACTTCTTGGGGTTCCTGGATCCCAAAGTCCAGTACTGAGACAGAACATTCTTTTCTTGAGGTAGTAACTTCTTTGCCTGAAAGAAGGTATGGTGCTCAACACAGGATTTCCACAAATTTTTGCAAGATCGGTAATTTAGCATGTTGAAGGCCACGATATGTTCCCTGGATTCAGGCTGCAAAGAAAAATAATAGTGACCTCACTGCAGAGATGTAGGAGAAAGATCCAGCAAGCATTGTACCCACAACGGTGGCAATGAGGTACGAGGCAACAGAGAGCAGAAACCAGGCCTTGGCCATAACTCAGGTGTCACAGAAATACTCCAGAGCAGGGCCGTCAAGCCTCTTTGCAAATGTGGTGATAAAGATGACTAGAAATGCTCATCCTCATCATTTGTGGTCCTTTATGAGCACTCTTGGTTTAAATCCATTTACATTTCGAGGTTGGGTATACTTGGAGTGACATCTAATATGATCCTTTTAAAATTTAGGCCTGAGAACACCTTTCTCCTAAAGAACTATTTTTTCCAACTACCAGATTTTACAACCCAATTTTATCACCCACAGAGCACAGGGTGAAATCCAATGGTTATATATAATAAGCATTTTCTTTCAGTTCTTTTCACAAGTAAATTTTTGTAGTACAGGATTGTATTCCTTCCAGGGAGCTGATGCATGTATGTAACACATCTCAATTCTTTGTTCATCCATTTTCCCCCTTTCCCTCCCTACTCTACCTCTTAATCCCTTTCCCATTTGAAAAAAGATCTATCTTCCTATTTCCCATTATCTCTCTTTTATTGTGCATTTCTCAGATAAGAGAAACCAAGTGATATTTAAGCTTATGTGTCTGATTTATTTCACTTAACGTTATGGTCTCAAGGTATATGTATGTATATTCCTCAAAAAACTATAATACACATTTTAATCATTGGATTTGCTTTCATTTTCCATCTGCTTAGGTTTTCTGATTTCTTATGCATTTTTATACCACTTTGAATCCTGCACTAGGGGAGTCAGGTGACCTAGATTCTAGACCTTGCTTGCTCTGAGTATTAACGTTCTTATTTCTATGTGTTCAATGCTATATGGGGCTTTTTTTTTTTTTTTTAATGGTGGTGGTACTGGTGAATGAACCCAACTCGCCTGCACTGAGTTACATTTCTCAGCCCATTTTTTAAAATATTGAGATAGATTCTGGCTAAGTTTCTAAGACTGGGGTCAAACTTGGGAGTCCTCCTCGTTCAGCCTCCCACAGTGCTAGATGTGGCCATTTCAAGGACATATAATCCTTGACAAATTGGGAAATAGAGTGATAGTATGTGACAGATATGCAGCTTAAAACAGAATGGTGCAGAAAGAGCAGGTATCTTTGGTTTCTAACGCTCAGTTCAAATTCTAGCCAGGCACCTCCGTGGCTATGAGAGCTTCAGCTTTCTCACTCTACATCCACCTGTGTGGCTAAGTCAGCTGTCTAAGTGCTGATGGCTCCTCTCAGAAGGCAGACACAAGTCACTGTGTGTTAAACACATCGAGGGAAGGAAGTGGCCTGTGGACATTTCCTGCCACTCTGCATCGGCTCTGCTCTGCGTTCTGACCATGCTGTTCTATTTCCCCTGAGAAGGGGACATTATTGAATTTCTGGAAATAGAAACTCAGAGCAGGGGAGGTTATGCAAACTGCCCAGCTGGTGAAGGGAAGAGCCAGGTTCTGAACCCACTGTCTCTGACTTGGAAGTGAGTTCCAATCAGAGATGCCTGACTTATACAGAGTACTGTGGGACCCTCTACGCCCTGTGTCATTGGCAGTGGTAGCCCTGGAATCACTGAGCAGTGCTCTTTCATCCTTGCTACAGATGGCAAACTGCCTCCAACACCCCCCAAGAACTAAGAGCTGAAGTAAATTCAAAACACAAGACACAAAGCAAGCATGGATGCAACTCACCTGTTTTTGTCGCTGATGTATAAAGAACTTTTTCCTTTTGAAAGAAATCTTGAGGATATTCACCCTGTAAATAATAAAACAGAGCACGAACAAACAAAAAACAAAAAATAAACCAAAATAAGAAGAAATCACAGACATCGGGGATCAGCTGTGTCCTCTATTGCATGGTCCTGGTGCCTGGGAGCTTGAGGCTGCCCTGAGATGCCGCCAGCCCCACTGCCCCAGCTACACATCGAGGAGGCAGCCGAGCTGGTCTCACACAGGGCCTCTGGATTGGGAGGTAGCCTTTAAATAACAAGAAGCTGGGCCGTGTGCTATCTTTGCTGTAAGCTTCCTTTGTGACACTGGCGCCCTGCGGGAGCACACGTGGGGAAGACAGCTGAGGGCAGTGTGGAGCAGGAGGAGGAGGACAGCCCTGGGTCAGCACCAGCTCCAGTCTGCAACAGCCACTTGCCCAGGAGCCTCTTAATCAAGTGCATAATTCAGAATCGTAGCCATTATCCATGAAGCTTATTTTTATATACCAGGCCACAAGAAAGAGTTCTAAACATCCTCTCTGTAAAATCTCGCAACAACCCTGAAAAGTATGAATTGTGACAGTGTACCTCATTTTCAGATGAGGAAACTGAGGCTCAGACACACTGCCGCGGAGAGCCAAGATCTGAGTCCAGGGCTCAGCTGACTCCAAAGCCCCTTAGCCCTGCATTCTGAAGTCTATACAGTGAAATAACAGTGCCTTTCTTGCAAAGTAGTCTTCTGAGGATCTGAAGGGTTAAGCATGGCAAGTCCTTAGCATGACGCTGGACACACAGTAGGCCCTCAGTGCTTACTCCTTCCCTTAAAATTAGTTAACGGGTTCACTTTTTGTGGAGGATACCAGGAACTGAACTCAGGATCTCACACTTGCCAGGAAGGTGTAGTGTCACTGAGCTATATTCCCGGGACGACAAGATTTTTTTTGTTTTTTGTTTTTGTCAATTTCATTTATTTATGCCAAGCTACTGTAATCCACACAAGACAGATGTATTTTTCCACTAGTTTTTTTTGGGGGGGGTACTGAGGATCAAACTCACAATCTCGCACCCACCAGTCAGGCGCTTATGCTGCTGAGCTAAATCCCCGGCCCTCCCACTAGTAGTTTTTATAGTTAGGGGAAATAAAAGAAGTCTACTGTTCTCTAGGGTCATATTAAGACCCTGGCAGAACATTCTAGAACAGAGAGGGAACACTTACTCATGTAACATTTCGCCAGCTCCATCACATATAGACACCAACCTTGCTCTCTTATCTCTGGAACCCCAACAGGGACTCCTGTTTGGCAGAAGGCAGGAGAACCAAGAGACCAGCTTCTGAGTTCTCCCTTTACCTCATTCAACCCGTGGGAAGCTATGGAACTCTTGTGCCCCCATCAGCTTCACATGGGAGCCTGATAGACACCCAAGGTTCAGAGGGCTCCTGCTCATTGCCCCCTCCTTCCCATGAGACCCCACTTTGTGTACTTGACAGCTTTCTGCCCTAGAGCGAATCTGATGACGTGCAAACATTATCAGTGACCTTTCGGAGTTTCTACTGCTCTCCACCCTTTTTTCAGGAAAGGAATGATGTACAGTGTTTCAGTGCACTGAGTCCTGTGCCTGCATGAACCTCTGGGGAGATGGGGAACAGGACACTGCACACTGCTGCCTCGAAACATCAGCTAATGAGCGAGACAGGTATCAAATAAACGGTGATGCACAAAGCTAAACCACTGCTAAGGGTGCCCGCCAAATGCATGCGAGTCCAGCATCTCACACAGCTACAAGGATGGAGCGACCTCTGCTCCACGGGCAGGCTTCTCTCCTGCCACTCCCCCATCCACCCCACATGCCAGCCTGATCTACCCACCGCCCTTGGCTTGCCACCTAGCTCTCTTGTTTCTAGACCACCACAGAATTTACTCTCTCTAGAATTTGTTCCCTTGGGTAGAAGCCTGTCCTATTTAGGTTTCACCTCTGTGGGCTCCGTGCCCTTTTTCCTACATACTGCCCTTCCTGGGTACTTACCCTGTACCTAGCTTATCACCCTAGGATCACCATTCAGTGCTGGCCTCCCCATTGGTCTGAGGTTTGTACCAGAGCCAGGGCCAGACCTAGAGATCAACTTACAGCTGAAAGGAGAGGGAGACAGCAGCAGGCCTGCAGATGAACGTGGTGGCCAAGGGCTGTCACAGCACCTACAGGTTTTGCCAAAGAGGTCCCTGTTTATAAACCTCCTTCTCAGGACCAAGTTTCCCTCTTCTCTTTGAAGTGTCCTTACAGGACTCACCTCTTCCCTGATGTGCCATGGTCCAGACCCTGGCTGTGGGTTACCAGGAAAAACAACAAGGGAGAGGAGACCCTGTTATCTATCACACTGATTTTATTCTGAAATGGAATAGGGTTGTGATGTGTGTTTGTTTTGGGAGATGGATATAATGTAAAATTAATTGAAAAAAATCAGTGCTTCTCCATCTGTATCCTATTTAAGCATTTCCCCGCAAATACAAATTTTAATGATGGAATAAGAATATAGGCACCAGAGCTTGACTCTGGGTATGAATTTTAACTACACCAATCATTAGCCCCGTAACCCTGCACAGGTTCTGACTGAACCTCTTCCAAAACTGAGGATAATAAAGATGGCTGTTAGAGGTTTAAATGAGAGAAATTAAATAAAACATGTAGTAATGTGACCTAGATACCACAGGCACTCCCTAACTAACGAAAGCTGCTATGGTGGTTATTACCACTGTAATTAAATTTATTTATAGGATTTTTTTTTTCCTGCCATGAATAAGGCAATGAACATCTTCAAATCCCAACGCATGAGGTTCCACATTACTAAGCCAAGGAACAGGTGCAGATCTAAGCATCAAATCCAGGACGGCACACATATGGCATCCAAATCTCCTGCCCTTTCGCCCTAACATCTTTCCTTGCAGGTGCTTTTTTTATACTTTTGCATTTCCATTTCTGCATCTTCTGCTGCCTTTAGCACTCATTCTCCTCAGCCTCCCTGGTGAATCTGCCTGACCTCCATCCTGCACTGTCATTCCGAAAGGTAGTTTATTTTGGTAGTGTTTCCCTTGAAGAAAGCTCCAATTGCCTGACATGATAAATTTCAACTTCCCTCCAAACTGCACTTTGACACACCAAATGCAGCAGCCAGCCTCCATCTATGGTCTCAGTTTATGAGGTTTTTTTGTACTAGAGATTAAATCCAGGATCTTCACACTGAGCTACCTTTCCAGCTCTTTTCGATGCTATTCTTTTTTTCCCCTCCCTCCTCCTCCCCCGCTTCTTTAGACAGGGTCTCATAAAATTGCTTAGTTTCCCAGCCTGGGTTCACAGTTGAAATCCTCCTGCTTCAGCCTCTCAGAGTGCTGGGATCACAGTGTGAACCACCAGTGCCTGCCGTTCCCTAAGTAAACCATAGTCTGAAAATATTAGTATTTGTCTTGGCACTTTCAAGAGAGAGCACATTTATACAACTTTTAGGACTGCATATTGTTGCAATCATTCTATTTTATTATGAGTTATTGCTGTTAATCTCTTATATGCCTAAATCAACATTTATCAGAGATACATATGAATAAGTAAAGACTTTTATACGGTTCAGTACTCTGCAATTTCAGGTACCCATCAGAGGGTCTGGAATATAAGGGGACAGGAAGGATTTCTCACCTCCAAGACCTGCTTCATGCTTTTTATCTACCATACTTCCAAGGAGTATCCCAAACCATAGAGCAATGGGAGGAATAAATAGCAATGAAAAACCAAACTAATTTTCCCAAGTACTGAATCTGGATGTCATCCCAAAGGTCAGAAGTTAAAATAGCTGGGCAGATTGCCATGGGTTCAAGGCCAGCCTGGACTACATAGTGAGGTCAAGATCAGCCTGAGCTACACAGCAAGACCCTATCTCAAAACACCAACACAATAACAACAACAACAAAAAGACGTTAGAACTTGGGCGGGAGGGCGGGTGTTTCTATTCCTTCTTTAGAAACAAAAATTTAAAATTAGAAGTAACATTATTCTTATTCTCAGCATATTTTTAAAGCATGATTCAAACAATAATTAGAACTGTTTGCACTCACCAAGGATAGAAACTTGTACAAATGTATTTTCGGTACACAGCAATGCCCGCAGAAGCAATTCCAATCATTAGATCTAAATTGTGCAGATCCTGTAAAAAGGAAAATACCAGATTCACAGTGTGTTACAGTCATGCCTATGCCCTTCGGTAACATTAAAACACCCTTGGCTTTTATAAATAGCAACATGTATAAGTTCTAAAGGGAAAAATGTTACTGAAGGCAGGCAAAAATCTTCAATTAACATCTATTTAAATCCAAGTTCTTTGCTCCAAATTCTTTTGAATTGAACAGGAACGCGCGTGCGCGCGCACAAACACACACACACACACACAGCCTGTCTGCAAACGTGGTTTAGAAAGTTGCCAGATAACCCAACTCCTTCCACAAAATCACTTAAATCGACGTTCAGTTTTAAATGCTCAACATTTAGCATCTGAGAGCCGTATTAAAATCAGAAAGGCCTCGGTCCTGCATAGCTTTATAGACATCTCAACTCCCATTACTGAAAAGGTTGCAATTACTACGATATGACGATGAAAAATTACAAGTGTAGAACTGACCCTAAATTCAATTAAGAAGTAACTGTTGTTTATAAATCCAATATGCCCACCATTTACTAAGAGTCCATATGCTGGGCATTGCTGTAGACACTGAAGACAGAAAGAAAGCAGAGATCACAGGCTGTCTTAAATCCACTTAAGTATAAACAAATACAATTTAAAAATAAATCAGTTCCTTCCTTGAGTCGCACACATTTCTATTTTCCAGCCAGATACTTCCAATTACAAAGGGGCTGAGTTTGAGTTGGTTACAACTGTGAGCCACTGGCCTGCCACTTACCATCTATGTTGCTTTGAGCTCAAAAGAGGCTCAACTTTTTTCCTTTTGCACAATAAAGATAAAGAACCCACCTTGAAGAGTTTTCAATCAGGCTGAAATTAAGAGAATATAAGTAAAGAACCTAGAACAGAGCTCGGCATATGGAGCTTCTAGAACAGGGTCTGGTGTGTAGGTGGTACAATAAATGTTCATTCCCTTTTGCTGTGGGACAAACCATTTATGAGCAGCCATGTGAACAAAGGGAGTTAGAGAAACTGGACGGGGGAAGAGTGTCGACATGGTAGAAGTCCACAAAGATTCATGACAGGAACCCAGCTGAAGTCATGTGCTTAAAGCAAAGCCAGGTTGGCACGGTGCAGCACAGAGCTGCCTTTAAACATGATACCTGCAATCACGGTACAAGGAAAGAACAAATCAGCAGATGAAACAAAAACAGAGTGAATACGAGACTAAATGAATGGTTTCTTGGGCCAAGGACTGGGTCTTGAGTCTCCTAATCCTATCATTTTCCAGGCTCTGTTAAGACAGCTGATCCTCTGACCCCTGGACGATCATTTTCCTGATAGTCCTGAAGGTGGAGTAGGCAGAGATTGACTCAAGCAGATACAAACTCTCATGTCACCACTGAATAAGGTTCTCCAAAAACATTCTACCGGAGATTAAGTATTTGCAAATGAAATAAAAATAGTGAAATCCTAAAGTTAGTATTTTGTACGATTCAATGTATTTTTCCTACTTTGTTACCTATACTATACCATGTCCACCTTGCAGGACTGTTATGGAACTGGAGTGAGACATAAATGACAGCACTTCTATAAACTGCAAAAATATTACCTAGATTTAAAGTCTGGACATTTACTCAACTTTCATGAGCCTCAATTTTCTCATGTATGAAATGGAGATGATTAGAATACCAATGTGACAAAGTTTCTATGGCTTCATATGAAAGCCCCTGAAACAAGGCTAGTATTTGGTATTCAAATACCTTTTTTCTTTTGGGTCTTATGTAGGCCAATGATAGTTAGATGATGCCAGTATGTCACTGCTGAAGGTCAGGCATGATTAGACAGTGCTGGGGCCCGTGTACTTAAGTACTGTATGACTTCTGTCAAGTCCCTGAGTATCAGCTTATCCATCTGTAAAATGGGGATAATGATAATATACAGCTTGTGGCATTACTAGGAGTAATATAAAATATTATTATATAGAGTAATATGGAAATTTTCTCAGTACCAATTTATTAGTGTACTTTGCATCTTATCTTTTCTTCCACAGTGATAGATATTAGTTAATTCTAATAAACCAGTCACAACCAATTTAAATATTTAGTAGTTTTCACAATCATGCCACCATTTTCATTTTCTTATTCTTGTTTGTGGTGGTACTGTGGATCAAACTCTGAAATACTCTGAGCTGCATCTCCAACCGTTTTGTTTTTTTTTTTAACTTTTGAGACAAGGGTCTCATTAATTCCCCAGGCTGGCCTGGAACTCATGACCCTCCTGCCTCAGCTTCCAAAGTA
This sequence comes from Dolichotis patagonum, assembly GCA_004027295.1. NCBI lineage: Eukaryota > Metazoa > Chordata > Mammalia > Rodentia > Caviidae > Dolichotis > Dolichotis patagonum. The sequence continues at coordinate 31,918 of PVJX010009215.1, forward strand.
GTTGTTGATTATGTGTATGTGTCACTGCGCCCAGTCAGCAGTAATTTTTTTGCTAAACCACCATATTAACTAACTCTAATGTGAGCAGTGCTTGAGATTAGTAAACACCTTGTCTCGCTAAACTGTCACATGGAAAATGGATCTATACACTTTTTTTTCCTGCCTGTTTAGCCACACTATGGAACAGTCTTAGAAAAACCACAAGTTTCTAGACTTTTGACCTCTTAAAAGGAAAAAATCTTTGAGTATGATGACGAGTGTAAAAAAAAAACCAATTGGGAGGCTGGGGATTTAGCTCAGCAGCGTAAGCACCTGCCTTGCAAGCAGGCAGTCATGAGTTCGATCCCTGGTACCGATAAAAAAACAACAACAACAACAACAAAAAACCGCTGTGTGCAATTTAGTTCCATTTGCATCTAGATTTAAGTACCTTGCATAGAGAAAGTGAAGGCACAGCTCAAAAAAAAAAAAGAAGCAATTGGATGAGTGACAGACAAAATTCAATATTAAACACTGCAAATATTTTTAATAAGATCTTGGCCTTATAATGAGAAAGAAATGGTATCATCAAAGAAGTTTCCCAACATTTATAATTTAAAAGTTAAATTAAAAGTTTTTTGAACTGAAGGATACATACTCTACCACCGTGCAGCTCCACGCCATAGAAGTCCAGAGTCCGAGCTATGTTGATGTAGCACGATTCGGCTTCTGACTGCTTCAGCCCACTGTGGAAGAAAAGATGAAATGCAAATTATATCTAATAAATAGGAACCATGAACAACAACTTTTAGATATTAAAAAAAATCTACAGCATTTGATCGTATCCCTTAAAGTTTACTAGAATGCTTTCTGTTACTTCTCTTAAGCAATCCAGCCCAAATTCTAGCGAACCAGGTTTTTCTCCTTGCTCTTCAGGGGAGAAGACTACTGTCTTGCACAGCTCCTACCCTAGTCATTCTAAGTTGTTCAATTAACCTGTAATCTTCAGGGCTTTCTGCTTTTGTCTTTTCTTTCTGCAGTGGCACAAACTTCAAACACCATGGGCCCTGTCCTATTTTAGGATGCTGACTTCTGCTAGAGGAGCAATTCTGGGAGAGAGGGTTGGCAGTGTCTTCTTAGAAGGTACGCTGGTTGCTTGCCCTTTGTTTTTATGGCCTTCCCAAGAGGTGAGAGGTCCCTGAGAGCTGGCCGCCTGGGTCAGCGTGGCTCGTTTGACATGAACAGCTGTCATAGAAGCTTTGAGTCAGATAGGAAAGAGAAGAGAAGGCAGGAGTTGGGCACATTTGTTGGAGGTAAGGCTTGCCCAGGCAGCTGCAAAAGACTGGCACTCCTTAGGCCAAAGAAAGCAGCTTTCACCAACTAAACCCAGGGGGTGCTGAGGTGCACCCAGCCCTATGGACTACCTGTCCACTCATCTGTTCACTCAACAACAATTTCTTAAGGACTGGCCTGCTTTATTAAATGTGGCAAACTGCTAAAAAGTTTACCTGGTGGGGTCAATTTGTGGGATAATCAGATTTCAAAGCTGGCCTTTCCTCCAGGAATTAACCAATTTCAATGACATCCTGAAAAGGAAAACAGCAGCCAGCCCCGTTCCGTGCCTACTGATTTTATACCTCATAGAAAAGCTGGTTATACAAACAGACTTGCCACCACCACAGCTCAAAGGTTCAAAAGCCCCCGACGTCTTGAAAGAGGATCATGAGCAAAAGGAAGGAGAAGACACATCAAACACAGGGGCTGCAGTGGCTGAAAATACCTGACTTGAGCTTCCAAAGTAGGCCACCCGAGCCCCCTGACCTGTGCTGCTCGTGGAGAGATTCCACTTTGGTCAAGAAGTCATCATTCTGATCTGGTATGAACTGGCTGTTGGCAAGATAGCCTGGATGATGTATAGAAGAATTAAAGTCTCCAAAATGAGCTGTTTGGACAGAAAAAGGGGGAAATTGTAGTTAGTTTTACTTTTTTTTTTTTTTTTAACATGGTTTGCATTTACAAGTATCTATAGCACTGCAAGAAAAACACTAATTGGAAATACTCTTTGGGTCACCACAGGACTGCAGCTTCTCCTCTGAACCTTCACTGGGGGCTAAATACTGTCACATATGAGACACCCTCTCCTCACAGCCCATGATGACACCCAGCAGACACTGGGAGACAGTGTTAGCACCTAGGTTTAAGAAAGTAGAGAAAATGGCAGGCACCGTACAGGCTCCATTACACCTCAAGTTACTACAGTACCACACCAACTGGCTCTAAAAACAGTGGGTAGGGATCTGGGCACTGTAGTGCAGGGTTTTAATTCCAGCACTTTGGGAGGCTGAAGCAGGAGAATTCTCAGTTCAGGGCCAGCTTGGGGCAACTTAGAAAGACCCTTTCTCAAAATAAAATTTAAAAAGGGGTGAGGGTGTAGCTCAGTGGTAGAGTGCTTGTCTAGTATTCTAGTATGTACGAGGTCCTGGATTCAGTCACCAGCACTGGAAAGAGCGAGCGTGAGCGAGCGAAAGAGACAGAATGAATAGTGGGTAGAACAGAAATCACATCCTGGGACACAGGGAGGTGTATAAGGGGACTAGGATGTGTTCAGAGGTCAAAAGATAGGAGACGTATGCTGGGATTGTCAGTGGAATCATGTATGGGACCTGCGGACACAGGAGGAAGAGCAACAGGGGTATTAAGGAAGGACTGATTTCTACACTAGCTCCTGGACCAAGCTGTACTTCTCCTTTGATCCCACTGACTTCCTGCTGTCTGTGGACATGAAATGTTGGTGTCAATGATGTGACAGGTATTCTGGAGAGTTGTGCAGTGCTCAACCTGCACAAGGCTATATGGCTGCTCAAGAACACAAACAATTTGTATGTTTAAAGAGATTTGGGAAAAGGATACTTGGTCGGACCTGAGGATATCATCTTCCCTGCTTCAAGACACAGTTCTTCTATTTGTGTAAAAATTGGAATGCAAAGATTATCTTGATCTCTAAGGTGTTTTTTCCTGTGGTTTGAGGGACTGAATCACGGGGTTCCTGCATGCTAGGTCAATGTTCTTCCAACCGAGCTACACACACTTCCATCCCCTGAGCTCTGATGGGCAACTGATCTCATAGTCTATTCTTGACAAATAAAAAGTTTCTCTTTCAGCTTTTTGTCAAAAATTTTAACCTTGATATTTTACCAAGGGTTTTATTCAATTTCTCCCTACAGTCGGCTTCAGAGCCAGAAGGCTTTTGAGGACTCTCAGGATAATTTTGGAGCAGCAATTCAATATAGATTTCCAAATCAAACGAGTCCTCTGTTAGCCTCACAGAGTGTGGGGAAAGCCATGTCGATGCTCATGGCCAATCCCGGGGGGGGGGGCAGGAGGCCATTTAGGTGTATTTCATCACAAAGCCAAAGGGGCAGGTGTCAGGGCCATACCTTTGTCTACCTCCTTAGGCTCTTTCCCCTCGATTGCCCTCACACTGCTAATCTTTTAAATCTGTACCACCACAGAGGGATCTGTTTCCCCCTTACATCATCTCGAGGGTACCCGACGTGGCACCTAGTAGAGTCTCAGGGACTCAGGTGCTCAGAACTGACCTGCAGAGAGGCTGAGGGCAAAGTTCAGGCATGGAAGGGGAAAAAGCAAGATGCCAAGTGATCTATGCAGCCTCTGTCAAGGTTAGGTGGATGGGAATGTTAAGGTTACATGACGGGAGTACAAATGTGGCAGACAAGTGTGCGTGTGATCAAGTGTACAACAGCACACTTATAGGGAATCACTGTGATGCCCTGGCATAAGGCACTTAAGAGAAGAGCATCAGAATCACTTTATTTAAGCTCCTTATGTTAAAGGGGAGGAAACTGAGATTCTACGGAGAAAGGATTTTTTCTCATCTCAGGGTCTCCTTTTTAGCAGTGTCAAAACCAAAGCCCTGTTAGTGTCCTGCTCTCCCACCCTGTATGCCAGGTTGTGAGTGGTTGCTGGCCATTTGCTAATGTTCCCACAGGCTAGTCAAATGCTGCGAATGACTTTCTAGAGCCTAAAGGCTGCCGATTCATTAGCTCACGAAGACCCCCTGAGATCCCAATTTGGCCATCCATCCTATTAGCAGTTGCAACCCTGGTGCCATTTTGCAAACATGCACTACAAGTTTTTGTCTTCAGCGAAGTAAAAGTTTTGAGCTTAACACACAACCAATGAACCTCTCCATTAAGTGATTTTCTCTTGACATCTTAAGCAGCTATCCTGTGCAAAGCTCTCCATGCTAACCACTAGGGGGAAACAAAGTTAAACAACCACACAAACATTTGCAAAACACTGGACTATTTGCACATTTATTTCAATGATGCCATTCTATTCAATGCCTAAGATAACCTAGCAATGAGCAATGAATGCTTTTATCCACATTGAACAGATAAGAAAACTCAGAAAAAAGGGATCTGCCACTGCTCTTCAGCTGCTAATTGGAAACTTAAACTCTGAGCAGTCCCTGTGCTTGTCTGCTCACTTCCTATGATGCACCAAATGTCCCAGTAACACACTTTCCTATTTTCTGGGAAGCAATACGTGTGAATGTTAACTATAGAAAAAATAAGTAAATAGGTGCACAGTACCTTGAATGCTAGGTCTCATGCTTTCTTTTGGCTGACAGATAATATTTTATGTTATACAACGTGGGAGTCTGCCCCCAGGTTCTCAAAGTATGGCATTTTGATCTATGAAGCTGATCTGCAGGGGAAATCTTTTACCTTCTACTCTTCCAACTCCAACTTGATCTCAGAGGCTCTCATTGGTAGTCATTCCTAGCATGCTCTTCTAGATTCTCCCCAACCAGGACATGAGACATTCTCTGTGTTTTATATCAGGGGTCCTTGTCCTCCCCGCTACCAGAGTATAGTGCCCCTGGGGAGAACAGCAAGCTTTCTCCATCCTGAGGGGGTGTGGCGTTTGCATGTAGCACAGGCTCAGACAGCATTGTAAAATACATACGCACACCCCAAATTTGTTCTCATAAGTTTTTGAAACAAAACTCATCGGCAATCTTCCACCATCATACCTTTCTGGCTACTTTACCTACAGATCGTTTTGGTATTTATCTACTCAGAAGATGTGCTTTTGGTTAGCTGGTACGACCTAAATATTATAAACACCTATCTCAGGACAACTAGGCAAAGTTTATCAGATAAAATACAGGCATAGTTTTTGACCTAGTAATTTTATATTTGAGAACTAATCTTATAGAACTATATGCATGGAAGTATGCAAATGTATATATTTATTTATTGAGGGTGGGGGGACTATAAAGAGCTACTGCTTAAAATAGCTTGCTTGAAAAGCCAGGATTGTCCTAGCATCTTGATAATACTAAATTTCCACTAATGCCAGTTTGCATTTTAGGTGCTGATAACTGTCTTTAGCCATTTTATCAGTCTTTTGCGGAGAGGACCTGACTATAGGAACTTGGACAGAATGTTTTAAATATGGTTCTTCCATTTAACTCTGCTAAACAGAGTTTATTACTCACAATAGGGAAAAACCTTTCTTAGTGGCAGACATGAAAATACACTAAGAAGTTAACACCTGCCATGCACCAGCTACATGTTTTGCAAATATTCATTCTACCTTTGCACAACTCTACGGAACATGCGGTTACATCCCCACTTGATAGGTGGGGACACTGAGCACTTACGGTCATGCAGATGTAAGTGGGAAGCAATGACCCAGGTGACATAGCTTCCAACCATGTACACATTAACTCAGTCAGGGATGGTCCAATGATAAACAATTTTTAGTTACATATTATGTTTACAACTGCTTAAGGTTAGGGTATTACTTAATTTGAACCAAGTGGTCATGTCACAAGCTGTCACAAACGCCTGCCGTCACCATTGGACAGGTGAGAAAGCTGGGGTGGCCAATGGAGAAGATCATGTAAACTGAGTGCGACTGTCTTCTTTCTAGTGTTCCTGCCTCTCAAACCCGCAGCTCTGCCTATGAACACCCAACTTGCTCTGTGATCTGGAAGAGCCAGGTTTCAGCTGACTTACCAGGCAAAGGCTGGCCCACAAAGTCTAGATGTCCACAAAATACAGGCTGGCTGGTGACTATGCCGTTTTCCATATGACTGCAACATGGCCAGGTCTGTTCCATACATACCATAGGGAGACAGGAACTTGTGAACCCCTCCAGGCCCCACTGGGAAATGTTTCCCAGCGTGGAGGATAAAACGCAGGTGAGACGGAGACTAATGTGGGCTTTTGTCTACCAAGGCTCACTGGGTAGTCATGCACTGGTTGCCGACAACCTCTTTCTCCCACTTCCTGGGTCCATGCAGGTGGGCAGGCAAGCTGCAGGTCTAGCTTTCTGGCTCTTTTCTCTTGCTTCTGTCCTTTGTTGCCAGGGAAGGAGGCAGCCTTGGAGCCACCTCAGTGAATCCAGATACCCTTCTTTTGCTATTTTGCTTCTTCTGAGGCCAGAGAAGGGCAAGTATTTTGGCCAGTGATTGCCCCAACACCTGTGCATTTTGTCCTTAATTTGCTACCAAGCATTCAGCTGAGGCAGGTAGGCCAAGAAGGCTTTGGGGCTTATGGAAAGGTACAGGGGACTTCTTAAGTTTTGAGCTATGACCTAGTTATTCAGTGTTGATATACTAGTGTCACACAGCCAACTATAAAACAATATTCTACTTGCTTTCCATTTGACTACGCACTCTTTTTGGATTAGTAACAACATATCCTTTTCACTAGGCACGATCAGCATCTACCATAGAACCTGACGTGGAATATACAAAGTTTGGCTGACCGAACGAGCACATTTTAACTCTAGCTCGATCTATCCTTAATGGAAAATTCTATCTGGACTTACTATCCAAAATGGTAGCCATGAACCATATGTGGCCATTCCCCAGGGAAATGTGCTGTTAGTGTAAAATCCAGGCTGCTTTTCAAAGACTTAGTATGAAAACAAATGTTAACTATCTCATTAATACTTTTTACATTAATTACATATTAAGATAGTATTTTGGATACACTGGGCTGAATGAATCATTAAAAATTAACCTGACCTATTTTCATTTTACCTTCTTTAATGTGATTACTAGAAAACAGCACTACATATGCAGCTCTCACATTACATTTCTGTTAGTGCTGTTAACAGGCCAGCATAGAATCCATTAGCTATAGTGAAATTCTGAAAATAAATGATAAGATCTCAGGAGTGTTTTAGGCAGGCAGCAAGCAGGAGTGACTTCCAGCAAATTCTTTAACCTAGCTGGGTCTCAGTTTCCATGTTTATAAGAGGTGACCAATATAAATATTGTCCCACTGGGGTATGAAGATCAAATCCAAATACCTGGGCAAAGGCTCTGGAAAATGCCATGAGTGATAGCTGCCTACTGCTTTATGGATTCTCTTTGGAGAGAATGCCACGGCGGAGTTCATCCACTTTTGTCACTTGCACCACCTTCCTTAACCCAACAGCCCTAAGTTGGAATAGAGAAAATCAGGGCAAAACTGGGGCTATCTAAGTAGCTAAAGATATGCTGCCCCCACAAGATTCCTGGGAAAGAGAGACTTGGCCAGTGGCTTTCTCAATACATTGGTCAGAATGATCGGGTCACCCATGACAACACTCCCTTAGTGACTTACATTGTACTGCATAGGAAGCCAGAACCACTGCTGAATTCAGCGGGCAGGTTAACCTGTCATGAGAAACACATTAGCAAAGTCACAAGAACCAGTAAGAGCCTGAAATCCCCACAGATCACATGCAATGCAAGGCTTTTCCTGGCAACCATTAAAGAACATGAATTGTAAGAAAAGCTGCTTTGTGATACAAATCAATCTCAAATAATAAAGCAAATGTCACACACTAAGGATCTTTTAAAAGTAACTTTTTTTGTATCTAAAGTAATACACATCCCAAATACCATGCAGCTAAGGGTCTACCATTGGCCAGTATTTGGTCAGGAAAGATCAGGCCCACTTCTCTGAGAGGAAGCCAATCAAATTCTTACATCAATGGGCGACCTTCAAATCCTTCCAGCAAAGACTTGAGACTATGCAGAGCGCTACATTTCTGAGTCCTAGGGACTTTGTGACTCTCGAGAACTCCCTTTCTGGACTAGTGACATCCTCTTAAAAGGGACAAGTAGGAAAGTATCTTGAATTTAAACACTCAGTTCCTTAATTTGACTATAACTACTCTTATCTGTATGTTTTTGCCTTTCTGAAGATCTGCACGCTTCAATCATCTGTCTGCTTCTCTCAGACTTCTATCACCCACCACAAATCCACAGAGCTGGGTGGACTTTTCTCATTTCATCCTAAACTGTCTTCCCAAACAGCCCACTTCTCTCAGTGACTCCACCTGTCTTAGTCATATTTCAAATCCTCTAAATGTTTCCCTTTCTCCCCTCGACCTTGACTTCATGCTATTCCCAGGAGCGCTGCCAGCAGAGTGAAACAGGGATCGCTGCTGGGTAGAAGAATGGGCTGGGAAAAGGGAGGGCACGCTTAACATCAGCACTGGGAGATACAGACATATTAAAAGTATCTACCCCCCAAATAAAAGTACTTTCCCAGAATTCAGTTTGGAAGTGGAAAAAAAAATACAGTTTCCATGACAGCCCATGTAGTTCCCAGAATGTGCCTTGTCTACCTCTCTAATCCGGCTGGCCTTCCAGAGTTCCCTTTCCTGTCCATCACACTGTGTGCAGATCCTAAAGCTGGATGTGAAGACAGCATCCCTTGTGGGGTCCCATTTTCCCTCAAGTAACTGTGTCACTGCTGGACCTCATGAATGTTTCTCTAGGTCTACAAATTTATCTCAGGGACGTTGATCATTTTTCATTCACCTGAAGATCACACAGGATAATAGACAGAAACGTGATAGGTATCAGCCATTCAGTCTTCTACCAAGATGGCATCAATGACATCTAGCTAGTGTCCCTGCTAGAGGGACAACTGGTGAAGAAGACTTGGGGGACACCTCAGAAAGAGGCTAAGGAGGCTCAGTCTAGATGGAAGAAGCAATTCTTCCATGATGTTCAAAATACGTACTGCAGAACACCAGAAGCCTGCTTTCTCTTCTCTACTTTCTACATGTTCCTAGACAAGAGTTCTTTCTCTCCAGACTTCAGGGTTCCCATGAGTTGAGTGAAGGGTGGGCCTGGATCAGTCATCTGAGTAGGGAGGACAATTCCGATGGTTCCAGAAAGACAGGGGACTCAACATCCTGGAGAAATGCTGTGTTCGAGTAAGCCTGTCCAAACATTCTTGGCCACAAATAGCCTGATACACACCTAGAAAGTGTTTGGTGGCAAAGATCCTCTCCTCAGAGAGGTGATCAGGGTCACCTGCAGACCTGACAAGGAATGCAAGGAATCTAAGATTCTCAAATCACTGTTGGTTGATCTACACAACCAATTTCCCTACTGAAAGTGAAAGCTCCTGAGCTCCTTGCCTTCCTAGACCAGCACAGCTCAGAGCCTTGCTATTAACAGTTATTATAAAACATTTGCAGAAAAAATAAAGTGTGTAGAAGAGAGAGAAAGAACAAGTTTCTATGGCTACACAGGGCAGCCAGGAACCAGGAGGTGGGGTAGGGAATTTCAACTTAGACTTATCTAAAATGTAAGAAGGCTGCCTCGTGGTAGAAGGAGCTTCTCATCTCGGGATAATCAAGCAGATGCTCACAGGCTGAATGTGGGCAGTGGAGACCATAGTTGCCATAGGAATTCAGGAGCTCCTTTTGCAGGTATAGGCTGGAAAAGTCTCTGTGGATTACTGGGATAAGCCAGAATTAAGGATGGTAGGAAAGCAAGGAGTTGGATCTCCCTGGGTAGAGAAAAGATAACCCTCATCAAGTGGAAGGATGAGCTAAGTTATGAGGAGTCTATAATTGTGCAACTGCTGACAGTCAAGAGGCCTGGCAATCCTATCTTTATAAGGCGGTTCTTGTTTCCTTCTCCTCACTCCTTTCCTCAAACCTCCTTTACTAAGAGATCTCAGCCTGCATGTCTGTGCTGCCTCCTCCAGGGCTATTTATTCCCTCCCACCTTGACCAGAATCCCGGTCTTCCTTTGTGTAATCTCTATAGATGTGGTCCTGCTACATCCTTCTTGTTTTTAAAAGCTTCAGGCACTCTTCTCTACTCTACCTGGCGGATGCAAAATGTGCCTGCATTTGACATGAAAAACCCTTGCTTGTTCTCCTGCAAGCCATAGAAATGTGGTTACCAGCTGTTTGTGTATGAGTGTGTGTGTGTGCATGTGTGTGTACATGTGTGCACCCACATGCATGTGGAAGGGGGTGGTGTGTCTTCTAATGGTCTTGAGAAATCCAGTTCCTCTCTTCTCTACCATCTCTAATGCTGGCCTCTCCCAGCAACCCAGAGACTCTTCCGGCCCACAACAGCAGAAGCAGGTCCTGAAATCCTACACTGACTATGGCTTCCAGTGCCCATACTGGGCCTAACTGCTTCTGGCTTCTTGTTTCATTGCCTAAGCAGACTGCCAGCTCCTGCATGATAGATAGAGAGCACGCTGGTAGTCTCTGATGACCCTCTTTGACAGAACTACACTAACAGGAGGAAAGAGGGGGCGAGAATGAAATGAAACGTGGCTGTTTCCAACAGTTCTCCTGCTGTAGTTTCTTTCATGAGTCAAGAACATACGAAGGATTTGGAGGAGGTTCCAGGACCATGGGCTTGAAAGTCTCCCTCCCTTTCTAGGATATCAGTGGAAGCTATTCAACCACTGAGAAGATATGATATGAAAGAAGATGCTCCTATCTTTGAGGAAGAACCTTCCCAGAGAAAATCTATCACTGACAGGAACAGGAGGGCTCAGAAGGAGGCCTGAATTAGGACTCATAAACCTCACTGAATGAAGACCATTTTACATTCCAGATCTCTCTCCCTTTCAAAATTTACAGGTCTTTACCAGATAAATAGTTTATCAATCCTCAGCTTCCCTAAGCCAAGACTGAGTTGAAAAACAGATGTCCAAAGCCTAATGTCTTTTTTCAACATCCAGTCTTTGTTTAGGTTTAATATTGTTGCCAGAAATGCATGCTCATTAGATTAAAACCAGGAATTTGGACAGTATGATAGGAAAAGAAAAATGCAAAATTCTCATTACCTTCCTTCACAAATATCCATCTTCAGTTGTAAGAAATACAAGTGCCTAGGAAACAATTGTTTTCATTAATTCATATGCAACTGAAATAAGCAAAAATACAATCACTTTTTTTGATGAGTGAAGGACAAAACTTATACATCTGAGAAACAAAATGTAGAAGATATAATTTTATATATTCTAAATGGTATCAGATTCCATTTTATACACAGGGCTGCTCCCACCATAATGCCTACTCATGTTGATACCCTAAATCTCCACTGACTGGGGAATTTTCAACCAGTGTCAGCTAAGCAGGAAATGGACACATGGAAGTAGCCTGCCTACAATCATTGATGCTGTTGCTACTGCTGCCAGTAGGCGCCCCTGGCCCCAGCCTGCACCCGTCTAATCAGGCACCAGGACCCACAGAAACTCCACAAGCAGCCCCCACACACTGCCAGGACACTGTTCTTAACATTATGCCAGCATTTGCACACCCACGTTCCCTCTGCAGGAAGCTGCTAAGAGGCGGAGGGTCTGTGAAGATACCTCCTGGGCTGGATTTTTGTATTCCTGTGTCCCAGGAACTGCGGGTGCTGGAATGAAAGCATGAATGTCAGGAAAGCAGAAGATGCCAGGACCTCCAAGATGCATGCTGCACTGGTTGGTGAGTGACCAGCATGTGCAAATTCAAAGCCCTGGGCCCGTTTTGTGAGCCACTCATTACAGGCCCTCAGGCTGTGAGGCTGCACTGTTGTCCTGGGACAGACGGGAAAAAAGGAGGCCATCAACAGCTCTGCGCGGACTAAGAAGTGTCTGGAGACATTTATATTTAGGGGCCCATGGCTGCTAGGCTCCTACTCTTCTAAAACCCAGATTCAAATGGAATAGACATTCCACAGTCTGGGCAGGAGGACAAAGGGGAAACCTCTTGAAATCTAATACAGACATGGCAAAGTACACAGGGGTAGAAGAGAGGGCATTTTGGCAATTTTAGCAAATCACTGTCATATCTTCTCGGACTGACAAAGGTCAGGGGGCTGGCTTTTTGAGACATGGATTCTTTAAACGGTATTCTAAGGTCATAAATGCTGCTCTGGGCACGTACTTGGTGCTTTGTAGTTTCTCCTGCTTTTAGTGTCCCAATGACACTGAGATAGACATCACCATCTCTTTTTGTTACAGATGAAAAAAGTGATACTCCAGATATATGGGGTCAGCTCTGTCTTATTTTAACCTAGAGACTTATGAGAAAAATCTCAGTAAGCTACAGTGTATTAGACATTTAATGACCAAAATAGTTAGGATATATGTCATAACTCTGATACTAATACTTCAATTACAATTAACGACTACCTGTAATATACTGAGAGATGATTTGGCATGTCTGTTGATTCACGCTCATTTGATTTTGGAATCTCTTTTCCACCTAGGAGAACATAGTCTGTCCTTTCTAGTTTGTTTCTATGTTTATCCAAGCTGGTATTCAACTAGAATTAAGTGTTCTCTCCTGCCACAATACTACTGAGAGAAAGAAGAGAGGAGAGAGTTACAGATAATCCACTGGTAAACCAGGGCTTTCACTGAAGAGCCCAACTAATCAGTGTATTTTCCTAGGGATATAAATGAGAACCAGAACCTGGAGATTACCATTCATCAAATGCTACCTTGTCATACACTGGGGAAAGTTTCTGCGTCAGCCCCAGGAAATCACATGTAAAGAAATCAGAATTGTGGAATGTAACTTGAGTGTAGAATACTATGTAGGTACCCTGAAGGAGCTTACATTTATATTACAGACTGCCAGTAAATAAAATTCTGTTTAGAATGATCTAAATTTATCAGAAACAGCAGTTGTGGAGGCTCATAACAAAAAAGATATTTAACAACTGGGATAAACAGAAGTTATTTACAAGACAAACTTGGAATGGTTAACTACAGAAATGAAATGACCCTTGGAGCACACCCCGTCCATGACCTCAACTTCAGTGAAAGCAGCAATGAACATCTCTTTGCCTAGATCCTTTAAAATCTAACAGATATTACCTCTATACTTCTCTAACTCTTGGGAACCAAATTTCCTGAAAAAGAGAATTCACTTTTGGGTAGGTTGCAAAGTGGGAGCCTAATAAGACACCATGTTTCAGGAATACAGGAAAAAATTCCTCATGTAAAAAGAAGTCACATGTGGAAAAACAAACTATCCTGTAATCCCTGAGTGGGTGGCTGAGGCACAGGGATTACAAATTCAAGCCCAGCTTGGGCAATTTAGTGAGAACTTGTCTCAAAAACAAAAACAAAACAAAGGCAGGAATGTAGTTTAGAACAAAGACCCTAGGTTTAATCCCCCATAATGGAAAAAAGAACCCTGTTCCCCACCAAAAATGTGAATTAATGGTAGACTCCTGTCCTAGCATAAGAAAAATTCTAGCCATCCCAGTTGCCCACCATCTACAAGAGCTATGCAAGTGGCTGTTTCATGGCTCTAACTGCATTATGAGAAAGCTGATGTCCATATCCAAGGAGTCCAAAGCTACACTCTACTCCACCCTGGGGGACACTGCACACTTTAACAAGGGAGGTTGGCAGTAGAAACAGGTGGTAGCTCTGAATTAGTTAATTTTAAGAAAGACACACAATAGGCATGGTGGAACATGCCCATAATTCCAGTATTCTAGGAGACTGTGGCAGGACAAACAAGTTCAAGGCTACCTTAGACAACTTAGAGATCTTAAGATTTTAGAAAAAATTTTAAAAGGCTGGGAATAGAGTTCAATGTGAATGCTCTGGGTTCAATCCTTACTAATGCAAAAAATGTGTGTATGCGTGTGTGTGTGTGTGTGTGTATAAAATAGACACAAATAGAATTTTATGTAGGACTTGGGTAAGGACAAATATTTGTTTATTATTCATCTGGAAGTAAAAACTGACTCCGCAGCCCCACCCACTAGCCACAGTGTCATGGCTCAGCACATCTAATTCCTCTTTTTGTATAACAGCAGCTTCATTTTTTCCTGTACTTCCTTAGATGTCCCTTAAAAGACAGGAAGGCTCAGTATGAAGACACTGCCAGCTCCTGCTGGGCCGGAGTGAGCATCTCCCCTTTGGGGGAAGGAAGTAGGCAGCTGGCAGCCACGAGGGGCACTGGAGGGGGACTCCTGGCTTGGGCCTGCCCTGGAATCTTCTCCGTTGAGTTCCATCACCAGAGAACACTAACATGTCTACAGGTGCCACAAATCTGGGACCCTCACTATCACAGCAGGGAGACCAGGTGATGAATAGTTATTAGTCCATACGTGGGGCTGGTACCTATCAGCTGGTGGTAAAACCCATTTGCGGAGTCACAACTGACATTTTAAAAAAGGAAATAATAGAAAACTTAAGTGTATTTTGTGCTTACTATAGTTTTATAAAATATCTGCTTCAGAAATATGTATACACACACACACACACACACACACACACAATCTCTGTGTGATCCATTATGATGTAAAATGCATAAACATGTATTTGATTGTGGGGCTGTAACTTTTTTTAAAAACTCACAAATCCCTCTTTCATATATATATATATATATATATAAACACATTTGTACACAAACATCTAATCACAAATCTACATAATAAACACAGACACGTGATTCTCTGGGTGATTTTTTTGGAGATGGGAGTACGCTGCCCAGAATAGTCGATCCTCCTACTTTATCTCCACCTCTCCAGTAGCTGGGACCACAGGCATGTGCTGCCTCACCTGGTTCTTCATGTCATTACAAAGAATCCCTCAAACAGAATTTGTTTCCTAGTATGGGTTTGAGGAATCCTTGCTAGGGTTATTTAAAACATATTCTCATAAATTTCATCACCAACTCTATTATGAAATGACCTGCCGGGTCACTTAGCATGTCTACACTGTCCCCAGTCTACCAGGAGAAAAACAGCAGTCTGTACTTCCTTGTGGTAACCCAGTGAGTCACACGGACTTTGCTTACACTGGCTTAAAATATAACGTAATGGTAAACACAGCCAAATCCCTGATGGCTGAGACGGTGGAGGAAGAGGTACATAAAGAAGGCAAAAGAGAGTGATAAGCTAATATTTGTCTTTTAAACATACTAACAAGTTAAAGGGAAAATAAGACAGCATTTCGTGGCTGAATTAATGCTCTCTCCTTGGTGATGGGCTTATGGCCACAATGAATTTAGAACAGAATTCAATAATCCTGAACATCCATTGCTCTTTTGTGGTGACACAGGTTCCCTAAGAACAATAAATGGATGGATAATACAGAGGGAGAGAAGGTTGCTGGTGCAGTCCAGGTTCCAGCTGCAACAGCTTTCCTGCACTGCCTCCCCCATTTTAAACACTGTGTTCCAAACACCAGGGTCCCCACCCAGAAAACCCACTTGCTGGGACCTGATGCCAAGCCCTGCGGGGTAAACAGCTCCTATCAGGCCCTCCTTCCCTATCTGGTTCACATATTTCCTGCACCTGCTGCTTTACCTGCAGACAAGCTGGGTCCCGCCTGTTCTCTGTCCTAGCTCCTGCAACTGGGGATCTCATCAGAAGTGCTGCTTGTCTTGTCATTCTCAAGGCCCATCCAGGCCTGCAAGGATACTGTGCTATGTGACCTGTGGATGGCTTGTTCCACAAATTTGCTTTCTACATCCAGCCTGCGTGACTGGACAGTAACTTGTCATCCTTTGGGCACACTGCACATTAGGCAAGGAGGTGAAGGGAGAAGGTGGTGGATGCCAGTGTGCTAGAGACTGCACCAACTCTGGAGGTGAGAGAAGTAGGCCCAAGATGAAAAGCTAATCCACCAACTAAAATTCAATATATGTACTTGTGTTTTAACTTGGCTCAGGATAATTGGTGCAGTCATACCCAAATGAAGTCATCTGGCCACAGTGATAAAATGAAGAGTACATTTTTAGTGGTTATTTATTTTTATACACTAAATAGAAAACTTTAAGAAAATGTTATTACCTGGTTTGTTCTTGCTGCAGTGTGTTGGGATCAGGTATAAAAAATCTTACTCGAAAATGCAGGAAACAGGGGTAACCTCCTACAACATTTTTCAAAGACAAATTAAGTTTTCTCTTTAAAAAGTCAATGTATGTAAGTTGTTACTCTCTCTTTTTTTTTTAGTTGTTACTCTCTTATAAGTGATATACTTTTCACTCAACCATAGCTTTCCCCGATACAAAAAGGCTAATTTCAAATAAGGAGTGCATAAGTCAATGGCTTCAGAAATCTCCAAATCTGCAAAATGTATCACAGACTACCCATATTATCTACTTCTTATTACATGTTTAATTTAGGGCTGTGTTCAAACAATGCATTCCATTATCTGCTGTAGGAATTTTATAAATCCTTCAATCAGCATATTATAAAAAGTCCCAAAGAAATAATGACTTACATTAACATAACAACTTATACTTTTCAAACATGATCATGTGCATTGTAGAATTTAAACAACACCATGCCTATGAGCTGCTGTCCCTAACTTTGTTTCACAAAGGAGCCAACAAGCTTAGAGATGTAAGTGACTTGTCTTAGGTCACATAGCTAGTGGTAAGACTAGAATTATAGCACTGAGGCTTCTGTTTCTGCTATGAGACATTTCAAAATTATTCTATATTGGAAAATATTTCACATTTTAAACGCAGAGCACATTAAATGATTAACATGTTAGTGAATATTACACAATGAAAATGTTCAAATATGGCTTTATGCATCAACACCAAGAGTCAATTCATTCTTGTGGATATAATTAGTCTATTTCCTCTAATCGATATGGCAACAAAAGATGAGACTGTTGCTAAGATCCTGTGATCATTTGCACGTCAATTTCATCTGCTCCAGTGCTGCCTTATCTACACCCCTGTCTCCTCTGTGTGCTTAGCTCTTTCTTACTCTAAATCTAAAGTCCTTTTTGAGCCGACTCCCTTGCTGATCCTGCTGCCCGCCCTCTACTCTGGCTCATTCCAGGGGCCGCCTACCCACAGATTTCGTACCTTCTATTTTTCACTGCTGGCTGGTATGCAAAGCATCTCTAATGGTGGGTGTATACCTAGGTGTATCTCTGTACAGGGCCTGGTGCAGTGGGTGGTGTTGTAACACTGTCTGCAGGCTCAACACATGCAACTCAGGGGATAGGAGAATCCTTCCATTGCTCTGGAAGTACTTGCCCTCCCCTTTCTAAAACCTGTCAATTCTGTCTCAGGGAAGGTTTCTGTATTTCTCACCCACTTCTGGGCACTCAGCATATCCTATCATGTGCTTTGCACTCTCATAAAACATTCTCCTTCTGTTCCTCCTGTCTCTTCACACTTGGCTGACTGGGGCTGGATAGCCAGAGCTTAGGCCACTGTCTTACCAGCCTGAGAGTTTAGGAATGCTTATCAGAAGAAAGAGATCAAGACAGAATGCATAATGACACCTATCCATGCCTCTTATGTGTTCATTCTTGTGCATTCAAACTGGCGATTGTTTATTTGCAAGAGGTTTTGTGACTCCCCTGGGTACTCCTGAGTAGTAAGGATATAACCCATACGTGGTAAAAACTCTGAGGACTCTGCTCCTGGTGAGGGCAGCACTGGGAGAAGAGTCATGGCTATGTGTGTCTACGTCTGCCCAAGAGGGGGTTGGGGCAGGTGTGTGTGGGTGACTCTGTGCATGTACACATGTATGTACAAATTTGCCTGCCTTTCCTATTCACTCTCCCATTCACTGGTCACCTCTTATGTGTCACGGACCATGAGGGATGCAGGGAAGAATGTAGCAAAAGTCCTGAAATCAAGGGACCCGCAGCTCTGAGAAGAAGCTAAAGGTACATAACTATGTGATGCGGGCAAGAGAGTTCAGTCATGAAGTAGACACTGACAAGTGACAGGAAAAGTAGAGGTAACCTTGGCTTCAGTAGGAGAGATGGGGTCTGAGCAGCCTTGAAGAATGGCAAGAGTTAGAGGGCAAAGGGAGTGGAAAGCATCTTAGTAAGGGGAAAGCACAGAGCAAGCCCTGCAGACTGGCCAGGTTTGTTCCCTACAAGGACAGTCATGGTGGGAAGCCAGACTGAGAAGTGATCAAGGCAGAGGGCAGGTGAGAAGTGCCTTGAACGGCCACTTAACTGATTTAACTAGTGCTCCGGGATCACTCATGGTGGATAAGCTGTATTTTAAGAAAGATCAATATTTCATATTTGTGACAGTACCTATAGCTTAGTTTCCAGTGAATGCTACTATAATATTAGAAAGCAAGGGGATTGTGTTTCTTTCCCACCTGGGCTCTTACACAGATGAAAAAGACTATCTTTTCCCCCTTCCTTCATTCCTTCCTTCCTTCCATCTATCCATCTTTCCATCATTCTACAAAGAAATATGGGCTCCCCTGCTCTGAGCTGCCTGCTCTCATTTGGTCCCTCCAACTCACACTGGCAAGGATTCCTGAGGGCTGACCTGGAAGCACGCCTGCAGACTCAGAAGAGAGACAGGGACAAATCATCTCGCCCCAGAATCCAGGCAGCAGATGTTACAGGCACCCTAATGATGGAAAGAAACAAGCCGCCAAACACCTAATGTGCAACTGGAATGAAAAGATCACACCAACCTTTTAACTGCTTCCTGATGGGTTTGCTTGATTCAAGCCATCTCTGTTGAGGAAGAAAACATAAGCTATAAAACCAAGCCATGCAGGAGTTCAGCACATTTTACAGGCTGACACTTACAGGGGAGTCTACTGAGTCTTCACCATGTTGCAAACCAAAATACTCCTTTTCGGTCACACCCACATGGGCATAAGCCATATCCAGAAGTGACTGGCCAGTGTCTTGTTTCTAGGAAGAAAGAAAAAAAAACTCAAAATGGGAATAATTTTTAAATGAATTAAAAACTGGTGGTGACAAGTCTTTATTAAAGACAAAAGACTACATATTCAGATTTTATGCACACACACCTCCCAAAGCAGTGTAAGAGTTCATAAACATCAAGTGACAAGGTTGCACAATACTTATGGGAAGGAGGGCCAAGACAAACTACGTCAGTATGACTTAGATGATGAGTTCAGACCAATTTAGCTTTCTAAGATTTCTTCCTTCCCTGTAGCTGAGGTTCTCAAGTGATGTCTAAATCAGAAAATTCACATGTTATAATTACAGTAAGCTCACCATGACCTAGCCACGGATTACCCACAGCAAATGCTAATCCCGGGTCAGTTTCTGCTGGCATCTCAGGATGTGTCTGTGGCACCTGGAGGAACCCAGAAGCAGGTTGAGGAGAGGAAAACTCTCAACTCGTAGCTAAAAATACTCAAATGCCACTCAAAATACCCTGAAAGTGATTTGGCCCATGCTGCCATGCAGGATTATCTGCCTAGCTGCTTCCGTTATCTGAAGTGACAAGCCGGTAGGGACATTCAGCCACACTTCACTCCAGAGTGGGACTCAGAGGCCCTGACGGCGCAGTGTTTGTCGGGAATGTGTGGCATGGGCACACAGACAGAGCCACAGTGAGTGTCTTTTTCCTGGCCTGGCCGTGCAAGCAACTAACAAATGCTATCCAGTGCTTTGAAATCATCAAGGCACAAGACACCCAAGGGGACAATACAACACTCCAGCTCTACTTGGAGATAAAGGGAAGCAACCTTTGACCCAGATTTGGAAGGATGACAGGATTGTCACACCTCCTTTCTAAGTATACACACATTTGAAGCTAATGGACCAACACAAACAAAGACCCAGTTGGTGTAAGGGGCAAAAACTGCAAGGCACATTCAGAAATTGTGAATTCTATTTTAACAGGCATAGTCTTCTCAGGAGCCCTTTGAACCAAACCATTTAACTTGAGGACAATATGAGTTAGTAATAGACAAGGTATAGAACAGGTAAAGGCAGTTCTTTTTTAAGTATAAAACCAGGTAATATACTTAAAAACAGGTCAGTGATTAGGACTGGCAGAATTAGGTATCTGTAAGGTCCCTCCAGCAGTGACTTTTTTGGGACAGTCCCATGATCTGGCCAGCCATGTGGGAACAGGAGACATACCCATTTTCAGAATGTACAACATTTTCCAGCCTGAGGACTCCTGCACAGATGGCTTCCTTTACCCAGGACTCTACCCATCAAAAGAACTCTCCATGGGTGTGGAAAGCACAGCCCAGTCCATGTGTTCCAGGTCCTGAGCAGTTCTCCCCGAAAACTGAGATAGTCTCTTAATGCCTCAAGAGCTATCTGCTCCTCTCATTTGAATTAATATTTATATATGAATTTACGTTACATGTATTATATATTATTAACAGTTACAATTTAGTAAACACCTACAAGGAGCCAGCTATAATTCCACGTGCACTTTCCTCTTATGATCGCCTGTCTTTGTGGCAATTTTGCAAAACAATCATCACTGTCCCCCTTGGCAAGAGCAAATAAGGTACTCTGTGCCTTACCCCATCAGCCAGAGCTGTCTGACCACCTGACTCAGGTCTGTCTGCCTAGTAGCAAAGCCAAAGTGTTTCCACTACACTGCTTCTCTCGCTTCTGAGGTGCTTGATTCAAACATGTGGGTATTAACTCTGCATAGTCTACTCCATTCTCAAAAGACATTAAAATATAATCAAAGACACATTCATAATAATGACAAGAGGTCACTGAAGCCATCACAGCTTACTGCCAGTGCCTGGCTGACTCCTGAGCTAGGGTAGGAATGAATGGTACCCCAATCAGCATCCCTGAGGACTCCTGCTCCTGCTCAAAGATAGTCCAGGCCACACAGAGTGAATGAGATGATGCAAATGGTCCCCACAAGTAGGAAAATAAAAGTGAGGGACAGACACTCCAAGTTGCAACCAGGCCCTCAAATCCCCAAGTTAAGGTCAGCTTTGGACTGGGCTGCTAGAAACGGGGTGGTAGTAGTGTGATGAGAACAATGATGCTCATACCTGAACTGTGGGTGCTCACTGTCAGCTCTGTTTTAAGATTCTGTATGATCGTTGCTGGGGGCAGGTGCTTGCCTCAACCCTTCTTACTCACAGGAGGCCAGTGGCTCCTCCTCCTGATGATGTCATTTCCTAGTTTTTTTTTTTTTTTGGTCAGACACTGTGCTTAGCCTTGTCCTGCTTCCTGCCCAGTCTTTGCCAGTGCTTGCCCCTCGTTTTTGCAACCTCTCAGTATCAGGTTTTGCCCCCATCCTCTGTCTCCTTACCTCTCAGGTGAGCTCATCCAGTTCCATTGCTTGAAACACTATTTCCACCCTAGTGATATCCACGTTTGTAACGCCAGCCTCACCCTGTCCCCTAAACTCCTGATATATGTATCTTATATTGTGTCCGCATTGCTACAGACATAAATAACTGCATGTCCACAACAGAAATGGTTATTTCTGTCCCTAGACCTGTCCTTCCCACAATCGCCTAATTCTATAAACCACAACTCTACCTTGTCAGGTCAAAATCCTTGGAATCACCTTGAGGCCTCTCATTCTCTCACATCCCAAATTCCAGAGCTCTGCAAATTCTATGGGCTCCACCTTCAAAGCATTTCCAGGTTCACCTCCACACAACTAGCCTGCCCCATCCCCAGCATTCCTCCCTGGACAGCTGGGCCTTTTTCTCCCAGGCTACTGATGACAGCGCATCCAGAGTGATGGCTGAGATCAGGTCAGGTCTCTGTCCAATCCCGCCACAGCTCTCCACCTCACACCACACAAAAGACAATGAATGCCCCAGAATGATCCATGAGGTTCTACATGATCCCTTCATCTCCACCCTTGTTATCTCGTGGGCCCTGTCTCCTGCTCCTTCCATTCCAGTGGCTTCTACACTGCCCTGCAGCCACACTACATGGTCTCTGCGCTTGGGACCTATGCACGGCTATTCTTTCTCCCTAAAATGTACTCTCTCCAGACACCTACCCAACTCTTTCATCTTACCAATGATGTCTTCCCAGATCATATCTAAAAAGGATACCCACCCCCATCTCTTCCCAAGAGGGTGATAAGCTTCTAAAGGGCAGAGGATGTGCTCTGCTTTGTTTTCTAGTGTGTTCTCTGGGCCCAGAACAAAGCCTGCCACATACTAGAAACCCAGTAAACACTTGCTGAATGAATACATGAGGCATGTGCTAGCGAATATTCATATTCTTACCAGGAAGAAGGTTTAGTGTTGAAGAACAAGCCCAACCTCGACACAGATTTTAATAGAGGAGCCAGTTAAGTTACAGCACTTGAAAGTGACATCTGTGACCTTCAGGGACCTTTTTAATCACAAAATTCTACAGAAGACTACTTAAAAAGGAAAGTGGATATAATGTAAAACCAAAGTAGCTGCTTTTCCAGGGAAATATCCACAGCCCTGACAAAAAAGCTCAAAACTAGTGGCTCTTCCAACTGCAGTGTGCATGGAGACAGTATGCAAAGCAGCTCCCACGCCAACCCTAGAGAGTGTCTCAAATCCCTAGTAGGACAAGGGATTTGTATTCTTTAATGTGGATTCTAAGAGTTCAGAGGCATTTTAAGAAACATTCACTAGGGTTGTGCTGTCCAAAGCGGGAGCCCTGAGCTACAAGACTATTTAAATTTTAATTCAGATTAAAAATTCAGTTTTTCAGGCACAGGAGTCACAATTCAAGTGTTCAACAGCTTCCCGTGACTGGCAGCTCCCACTGTGGATGGTGCAGGTAAAGAGCATTTCCACAATACATACGGTTCATTCAGAAAGCCCTCCCTAGAGGGTGTTCTTCTCCAAAGCGATGCTGGGGGTCAATCCCAGGGCCTAGCACACTCAAGACTGTGTTCAGCCAGGTGTGGTGGCACACACCTATAATCAGCATTCTCAGAGGCTGAGGCAGAAAGACTACAAATTTGAGCCTGGGCAACTTAGTAAGACCATGTCATCAAAATAAAAAATCAAAACAAAGGCTGGGGATGCAAGTCAGAGCAAAGCCCCTGGGTTCTATCTCCAGTACCAAGGAGCAGGGGGAAGTGGGTCATCTGTAGTATTCCATATCCTCTGATTAGACTTTGGAGATACCTGACTAGATGGTTAAAATACCTTGCTGGAATTTACCCTTTTTACTACAAAGACATTTCCTCCTTTGCAAAGAATAAGGTTCTGTTGGGCATAGTGGAACAAGCCAGTAATTCCAGCCAAGGCAGAAAAATGGCACGTTTGAGTCCAGCCTAGGCAACTTAGTGACTTACTGAGCCCCTGTCTCAGATTAAAAGCCTTTTAAAAAGTGGGCTGGGGCACAGCTCAGTGCAAAGATCCTGAGTTCAATTTTGAGTACTGGGGGAAAAAAGGAAGCCCTGACCCTGGCAACAGCTGGAGGCCTGGGAATCCGAAGCAGTAGATGGGGGAGTTGGGTGGAAGGTCGGAAAACACCTGTGGCCACCAATCGTCTCCCAAACTCCCCTGTCCCAGTCTTGTCTGCTGCTGAGGCAGTGTCTATGGCTACAGCCCCAGGCAGCTGCCCTGACCTTGGCTTGGAAGGAGATATAAGCTTAGGTTTCTTGCAAACCACCTTCTCCTCTTGCCTGCACCAAGGTCCACAGTGACTGGAGGTCAGCAGGAGGCAAACTTACAAGTGGGGTAGAAGATGCAGGGATCAGTGATCGGTTACACTTTAAATTCTTACAGCATTACTTATCTGTAAATTGTTCTCTCATCTCCGTCTCCTCTACTACCTTTCCTTGCACACTGGACTTTCCAGGGTGCAGCAGATGCTGGCAGTTGGTTGAGGGTTAAAGGTGGATCCCTCCCCCCAGCACTGGCAAGGATAGGAGAGATACACAAAGGTCACAGACTTCAGGAGTGATCTGAGTGGAAGACCAGCAGGGGCCATGACTGTCCCAGCATATGACAGCTACTGGCCTGGAGCCTGAGACCACGTACCCACTCCCAGCTCTTCCAGGATCTCTAAGTGGGAGAAGCCAGGACCTCCAAGCTCCCTGCTATCCTGATCTACCCACTCATACATTTAACAAGCACCTGCTGTGTGCTAGCCCTGTGCTGGGACACCCTCCCTGTCCTCACAGGGCAATGGCCAACATGTAATCTAATGATTACAGCTATTTTTTTTTAAATGTAACATGACATGGGATCTAATAAAACGCATAAAGAGCACCATCACCCGGGAAGCAGCTCTGCCTCAGGAAGGAGACGGGGACACTGCTGAAGCAGCAACATCCAAGAATCACACAGCTCGTATTACTAAGGGGCTGGAAGGCAAGACGTGGGCAAAGCCTAATCTCAACATACAAAACCTGGAATCTCAAGCTTTCGTTTGAATGTATTTTTCTCCTCATTTTGTAAAACAAGAGATGAAAATTATTTCTTAAAGAGCATTAATTCAAAAAGAACTGTGGAAGAACTTACATTAACTTTAAAGGTCTGTACCAAGCCATCTAAAAAGCGTATGCTGCAGACGACTTCGGATCGAGCTTTCTCTTTGGGTAATTCAGAGGTGCGTATGTTATTAATTCTTCCACCCAGAGCACGTAACCGGGAGGTCATAACTATTGCTGAATAACCTGTAAAGCAAGACACACCTGTTAGTTGACCCATATGCTAATTATCAGCCATCAAGGACAGGCCTCACAGCCCACCCAATGCCCTTTATACCTATTGCTTTGATTGACTGAGAAACCCTGGGTAATGAGAACTAAATAATAAACTGTGTTTCCGTTTCAGTTTGACTTCTTAGAAGCTCTAAGTAAAATTTACTGCTCAATTATAACATTTCTAGAATTACACTGTCTGCTTATTTGTCTGTTGTTACTTCCCAGGTCAATACCTTTTAATTTCCAAGGTTTTAAACTTTTTATTTATGTCTTACTATCTAGGTGTTTGCATATTCCACCCCTCAAATTTTACACAACTAAAAAAAAAAAATTTTACACAACTAAGAATGGCACACATATGATTTAAAATTTGAAAAGATTTATCAATTGGATTATATTAAATTAGTAACTTCTAGCAGCTGGTGACTTTCCAGAGTGAGCTGGGTCTGGTGAGGCCCAGGCGACTGATCCTGCTGAATACTTCAAAACTTAAAAATTTCTGGGTCCCCATGAAGCCATACTATACCCAAGTTTACCAGGAGATTTGGGTAGGAATGGGGTTGATGAGCTTCATTGTTTATAGACTCATAACAGAAGCAAAGCCTTAAAAGGCTGGAGTCCTGCACCTGCTCCAGGCCATCATTAACCAGCCCTCTTAAGTGCACAGGAGCTGAAACATCAGTCTGCCTGTACATTTCAGCAAGCCGTGTCCGATGGGAACAGAGAATGTCACTGTTCACCTACATAAGTAGTGTTTACTCTGTGGCATGAATAAACATACCTGTGAGATGCACCCCCCCAAAATAAATAAAATTAATAACTTCTATTTATTAAAAGATAACATTTATAAGAGCAAAGGGCAGCATACAGAGTAAGAGAAGGTTTGTGCAACGTAAGGATCTACAAAGGTTGTATAAAGTGTTCCTATGACTCAACGAGAGAAAAAACAACTCAGTAAATGAAAACAGGAACTCAAAGATATTACCTGTCAAAGAAATGCAAAGTGAAACCACACTGAGTACCACACACCATGGGGAGGGCTACGATTTGAGACTGACAGAACCAGAGGGTGCACATCAGCGGTACATCATGCACTGCTGATGAAAACAAGCCCGTGCAACTAGTTGGAGAAACCTAGTAATATCAGCTGAGCTACACTCTGTGACACAGCAAGCCTATTCCTAGGCACGCTTGCAATAGAAAAATGTACATTTACTCACAAAAAGGAATGCACAAGAATTTTCATGACAGCCTCAAACTGGAAAAGACATAAGTGGCCATCACCTGCAGAATGGGTAAACTGGTGCGTGCACTATTATACAGCCAAGAAATGAGCTACGGTGACATAAAACAACATAAAAAAATTTCTTTACTGTTGCGATGAGCAAAAGAAGCCACACAGGAGATGACCTAGTGCATGATGCTACTTGTACAGTTAAAAAAACAAAAAACAAGCAAAACTGATACTGATAGAAGACAGGGGTAGTGGTTATCTTTGGTCGTATGGAGTAGGAAGTGGGGCACAGAGTTCCTCTGGGATGCTTTTAACAACTCGTGTCTTAGTGTGGGTGCTAATGACACTTCCATACTTGTTCTGTGAAAATTCAGGCACTATATTCATGATCTGTACATTTGTCTACATGTAAGTTTGCTATGCTTTGAATATGGTGTCTCCTCCCAAGTCCAGTGACTGAGATTTTGGACCCAGGGTGGTGCCGTGGAAAGTGGTGGGAACCTCTGAGAGGCTGGGCCTAACAGCAGGTCCTTGGGTCATTGGAAGCTTGAGGTTTTTAATCCCCTGATCCCCTTGGTAGCTCTTGCGGAAGGCTGCTGTTACAGAAAGAACGAGCCCCAGCCTGCCCCAGCTCTTCTCTCTGCTCCCTGCACTTTGTGATCTAATCACCGCTTCCTCCTGTGTGTGCTCCCACATCGCCATCTCCCATGCTGTGATGTGCTGAGAACCGAGCCAGCCTGCAAAACTGAATGAATCCTTTTCTTCTTGAGCTGTGTCAGGCATCTCATGGCAGTGGTGAAAAGCTGACTAGTACAGTGCTATAGTTCAGTAACAAGTTTACTGCAAAAAATAAACAAAGACCCTTACATTTACAAAGAAGGAGTTAGTGGGCAGTTTAAAAGCTGACCCTGGTATTTGGAATCAGTGAGGAAATGGATTTGATGACAAGCCCAAAGACTCAAAGACTGAAAAGGTGTGCAAACCGAGTACATGGCCACGCCAGGCAGGTGGGAGGGCCAAGGTCTACACTGCTACAGAAAATATATAAAGCATCCCTACCAGTGTACAGAATGGAGATGATGTAAATGTAGCAAGACAGGGTGGAAAAGCAAATGCAGATGAAGGTCTCAAGAGCAAATTAATTCTCTGTATGATGAGTTTTTTTCTGATGAGTTACCCTTTGCATATGCTGTTCCTTCTGCTTGCAGTTTTCTGCTTCATCTGACTAATTCTATGCATCTGCTCGGCACAAGCATCACTTCTCATAGAAGCCTTCCCAGGGGGAGCCGGCAGTCACATATTTGTATTATAAATTCTCTCTACAGTGCTCTTCATTTCATACTTAGCACTTGATTTCACAGCCGCTTCTCCCACTGGACACCAAGCACCACGAGGGCAGGAGCTGGGTCAGGTTTTGCTCACTGTATCTGTAACACTTAATTCTGACTGGCTGTCAGTAAACAGCTGACTGAACCAATAAATGAAAGGAACAATGACACCGGAAATGAAGCCATATAGTCTGGAGAAACAGCAGTACAACCTGACATACAAACTCAGCTTGGTGGGAGAAGGCTAAGATGGGGGCGGGGGGTCCGCTCCAGCTGCAGTGGGCACTGGGGGCACATTAAAACGCTGACTACGGTTGGTTCTAGAAGGGATGGATGGGGCCTGAGCTCCTGCAGCTCTCTGTCTTTCAGAGGGTGCCCCGACTATTGATCCAGGGTTTATCCCGGGACAAGCAAGTCACAGATAACTGGAAAAGCAGCATCCAACTTCAGGGTCGGGTCAGAGATGAAGATTTGTGAGCCATCGGCAAACGGGGGTGACTCAGTGCTGGAAAAGATAAGGATACACTGAAGGAGCTGCAGGCACATCTCCACTCTTCTGTAGATAGGGACAGGAACTCTCAAATATTAATAAAGAAAATTCCTAAGACCAGCAGTGAAAAAAACCCCAATAATTTATAAAATTCCACCCACCCTACCACCTCCACCTTGCCCTTTTCAATGAAAATGTCATCAGGAAGCCGCGATACATTTTCTGAGTAACACAAAAAGTTATCAAAAGACAACAAATGTGTTCCATAGTGCTTTAACCCACACTGAATTTTAAATGTCAGTTTTGTTGCTTAGTTCTTGTCTAAGAATCTCAGGTGGGTACATTTTTTTTAAAAGATACAATAGAATCATCACAGGTGTGGTTTTAGTGGGAGGCACGCTCCAGAATCCCCCAGGGAACTCCTACTAACCATGATGCCTGCTGCAGCCCTACCCCATGTGACGCTTCAGCACCCTGCGAGGTGGCACGGGATGGCATTCATTTTGGAAGGGCCTCGAAGATAGTACCCTGGCCTGGCAGTCAAGGCCTGGAGGAGTGAGTGGGCGTTCAAGGAGCTCTGGGGTGTGTTTTGGATGATGGAACTTAAAATCGGGGGCTCACCAGAATGTATGCCACTCCCTGTGGGCACGTATGAAAGACCTGGGCAGTTGTGCTACAGAGAGGCCGAAACGGATAATCACAGAGTGACCCTGGACAGAAAACAACACTGATTTCAAACAGGAGCCTGCAATGAAAGTCACATGGCCTGACGCACCAACCGTGGCACAGACCTACAAGCTGCTCTGCGCCTGAGCAGCCCCTCACATGTATGCAGTAGGGGACCATGGCACCTATGAATTAATCACAGTTAACCACGCTGCCCAGCATGTCACACAGCCAGCTGACCATTAGACCAGAAAGACAGGGTTGCTCTTCCTTACACCCATCCCTGATCATCACTTAAAGGGGCTTGAGATTGAAGGAAACTAAACAGAACATCGTAAAATAGCATTTTATGAAGTTATACAGAAATGGACTTTCTACTTTCTTCCTAAAGCAAATCTTGCTAACAGCGGGCCTGACGTTGGACAACCACATAATTGAGGCATGCAGTGTTTTCAGCTTGTTTTGAAATTGTATCTTAAACAAATTGGTTGGGACAATGGATGCTGACTAATTGCCCTGTTTCCTGTACCACAGCAATTGGGGAACTCAGGGTTTCTATGGCTTCCTTTATAAGCCTCTTAATTCTAAACAAAGCCACAACCCAAACAGGAACACACTGGCCTCTCTGACCACAAACGATCACAGCTGCAGCTGATGCCATTTACGACATGGAAGCTAAGCCTGTTCTCTGCATAATTAAAAAAAACTGTAAACAGTTACAGCTATACAATACTTTGCACAATAGCAAAAGAGGTTCCACCAGGAACAATCTTGAATCAAAGATTATACTTGGGAAATACAGAAAGGAGCAACATCTCATACAGGAGTGCCTTAAACACCGGCAGAGCTACAAATTGCCCATGTGAAGTGCCTACAAAATGTAGGACACGTTTTATTTACATTAAGCTTCTGATGCTACCAGGTGCTGACTAGAGTCCAGATTTTCTAGGGGAAGCCTGGTTTTAAACACCTTACAGAGAGTATATAAATGCTTTGTTTCTTAAAAATTGTATCTATTTAAATAAAGACAGCTTGGTAGTGTTAAAAAGCAGTTGTTACAGACACATAATACACATTTCAATTTCTCTACAGACTCAGTGGAGTCAGAAGCAAAAGAAGCTACACAGACTGCCATACACCAGTGCCTTAGTGCCAGGGTTGGGGACTTGAACTCAGGACCTCACACTTGCCAGGCAGGAGCCATGCCGCTGAGCTACACCCGTGGCCCCTAGGTTCTCCATTACAGTTCCTCCTGACTGAGGAGGGAGTCACTGGTTTATGTTCTAAGGGTTGGTCTGCAGGCTGATCCACAGAACTTTGTTCTTTCACAAGCTAGTAAGCCCAGAGAGGAGAGAGCAGTTCATGCCAACCTGACTCCGTCCGGATCGTTTTAAAAGGGAATGTAAATTATGTCATACCCTTGTTTTTAAAAATGAAGAATTTAGACCTCAAATTCTGGAATGCAAGTTTCACCTTAAAGGAGGAGGGAGAGAGGAAGGAGGAGGGGAAGAGAAGGAAGAACAAAAGGAAGAAGACATGGAAGGAGGAGGAGGAAAAAGCAGGTGCAGGTGGACAGAGGAGGAGGAGGAAGAGGAGAAGGAACAAAAGGAGGCAGAGAAGAAAGGAGGAC
This sequence comes from Dolichotis patagonum, assembly GCA_004027295.1. NCBI lineage: Eukaryota > Metazoa > Chordata > Mammalia > Rodentia > Caviidae > Dolichotis > Dolichotis patagonum. The sequence continues at coordinate 61,913 of PVJX010009215.1, forward strand.
GAAAGGAGGATGAAGAG